>JAXQQM020081557.1:0-102500 GCA_034641835.2 Pinus albicaulis | reverse complement strand
ACACAGCTTAGAACAACTATACAAAGAGAAATAATGCAGCGAAGGTAGAAGGGTAAAAAGAGCGCAGCCGGTATATAAATCGAGGATTTATAAGCGCCAGCGAACCGTCTGAGATGACCTCTCTGCAAGAGCAACCAGTAAATGGATGAGACACTGTCTATGAAAGCCAGAAACTATACAAACGATGGAACGCAGGAATAACGAGAACCTTACGCTTGAACCTCCTTGGCCCAGTAGTCCAACCTTTCGCGATGACTGAGAGCCCTGCACAAGAATAACGTAGAACATAAGCCGTGAGATAGGTGAGTAGCCACCATTCTAAATCATAGAAATAACTGGGGAGGGGCAGATGAATAACTCGGCACGAAAACCCCAATTTAACCAGAGGAAGAAGACCCCGCAACCCTAACTTCAACGTCTATAAACTATGCGAACTCGAGGGCAATTGGGAACAACACAGCCACGTCGAGGCGAGTACCGTGCTGCAGTTGTCGCAGAAGGATGGGGAGATGTTACGTATCGCATGCGTGAAGCAGGGAGCGAATTTGTAAATAATAACTTCCTTAGACAAGATCGGCTCACAGCAAGATCGGTGGCCACCAAAGATGGCGCTTATCACAAACCCGTCACTTCTCACCGAGCATGGAATGAGCTACGCCGCCCGCTACCCTTCTCTGAACGTACGTCGTCTCCCCCGCCCTGCAAAACCATTAAAGTAGCAAAACCAAAACCAGACTTTAAACTCTGTCGGACAGAGCGTGGTGCGACATGAATATTATAAACAAAAACAAATTTAACACGCCTGTTATACACTCCTCGTATGAAATCATAGTATGTATGCATTGATCAGAATCCAAATAATAATTAAACCACGCCCAGGTTAAATGAGTTCGAATGGATGGGAAGTTCAACCACACCGAGACGTAGATCCGGTTATTATTACATGATTGGTTAGTGGTGTAATTCTAAAATAATAACGATAGGGTCACCGCGACGAATTACGGTAAGGAGCGGTAAGTAATCACTGCAAAAACGGTGTACATGTCGGATTAGGTAGGTCAAACCGTGCATAATGAATAGAATAGGCGCGGACCTGAAATCATATAACCGGTTCGAACGCCATAAACATTTATTATGGTAGATTTACGCAGTTATAGAACCCTACATATATCATTGAAATTGGTCGAACAATGCACTATGTATTATATTCATATCCACATCCCGAGGAGTTGTCAAACTATGACTGACTATATATATTGATAGGTTCGATAACCTTTTTAAAAGGGCAGTTATATACATAAGTGATTTCTATTATACGCCGATTCATGTGAGTACCCATAATGTTTGAGAATGGGAAAGTGTTTTGTATATGCGTTACCTATATATCTAGAGGAGCGCGCCAATACTTTTATCAAAGCATATATATATATATGGATATATTTATATATAGGTTATATATATAAAGTTACGCTCATTCAAACCCTTTGTAGAGTATGGATATATATATATCTATATATATATATATATATATATATATATATATATATATATATATATATATATATATATATATATATATATATATATATATATATATATATATATGTGTGTGTGTGTTTCCGTGTGTGTGTGGGTTTCATATACTAAATGTATGTATATAATATATGTTTGGTATTTAGTGTATGTGTTAGATATAAAATGGTATAGGTGTTATATAGGGTTTATACCTACTCTATATTAAGGGAAGTGTCCCATGTTAATATCAAGGGGGTCTACAATTTTATATCCATGGGGTTACTGTAACCATGGGGGAAAATAAATTCCACTTCTGAACTTAATATTTAAGTAATCGGGTAAATACAAAGGAAACATCAGTATATATGGAAAAAAAAAAAAAAAAATTCCTTAACTGGAGGTGTTACAAATGGTATCGGAGCCCAAGTGCAAAAAAAATTGGGCTGTTGTTATTGTGCTCACTGAATTCTGAATATTATTGAACATTGTAGAGATTGTTTTTTGTCTTACTAATCAAATGTATGAGTGTGTACAGTGGTGCTAAAATGGCTGAAGAGGGAGGAATTTACGTGGATCTGCGAGATGAGTTTGCTACTCCAGATCCCAATGCCCCGGTAATGGCCATGTTGCACAGGATGCAACGAGAATTGGCTGAACTAAGAAGCCAGAATGGCATGTTGTCATCATCCAGTAAGGAGCAGGAAAAGCTCATCAGAGAGCTGACTTCCCGGAACAGCCAGGAGGGCGAAGGTTCCGGAAAGAGAAAGATGGATGAGTCTGAGGATGAGGATGCAGCTAGAAATCAACATAAGAAGAAAAGAGAATTGCAGGGAGAATTTCGAAAGATCAAACCTCCCTCCTATGATGGGGAGAAGGAAGAGGATGCTGAAGCTTGGTTGCTGAACATGATCAAGTATTTTCAAGTATATGAATATGAGAGCAATCTGAAGGCCAGATTAGCTGTGTATCAGCTACAAGGAAAGGCTACACTGTGGTGGGAAGAGACAAAAATAGTGCATGCTATTGATGAAAAGACAGTGACTTGGGAAGATTTCCAGGTTAAGTTCAAAAATTGCTACCTGAATGAGCGTTACTATGATGGCAAGGCTAAAGAATTCCATGAACTTAGACTGGGACAGCTCACCATCGATGAGTTTGTCACTAAGTTTACTAACTTACTGAGGTATGTCCCTTACATTAGAGAAGAAACGGCAAAATTGAAAAGGTTTTTAAATTGTTTGCCTACTGTGTACAAGGAAAAAATTGAGTTTGACAACCCAAAGACAATGGATGAGGCTGTTAGAAAAGCAAGATTATGCTATCAGCAGTTTAAAGGTAAGGCTGAACAAGGAAAGAGCTGGGTGAACAAGGGTGAGTTCAAAGGAAAAAGACCAAAACCAGCATATCTAAGAAATTTTGGTAGAGATCATTAGCGGAAAAAATTTAATAAACCAAAAGAAAGTCAAACTGCTCAGTCCCAAGTGGCTTCAAAACAAGTGGAAGGGAACAATAAAAAGGAAGGGACAGTCAGAATGAAGGAACCTTTGAAGTGTTGGTGCTGTGGAGAACCCCATATGATGAGAGATTGCCCCCATCGAAATATACATATGATCAGCAGAGAGCGAGAGGCAACAACAGTAAATGACATAGCCAGAAATATACCAACTATAAGTGCAGCATTGGAAAATCAGCAAGCAGAACATCAAGCAACCATGGTGGAAATGGAGGGTAAGATTTCTGACCTACTTGTTACTGTTTTGATTGATCCAGGTGCTTCTTTGAGTTATATTAGTCCTGGAATTGTAGAAAAATGTAAAATTAAACCAAAAAAATTTCAGCAGTCGTGGTTGGTACAGCTGGCCACTGGAACTAAGAGAAAAGTTACACATAAATTGCCCAAAACAGCAATACAATTAAATGGTTTTCCAACAGAAGTAAATTTGAACATATTGCCATTAGGATCCTATGATCTGCTGATAGGAATGGATTTGCTGGAAAAGAAGAAAGCTCTGATGAACTGCTGGGATAAAACCCTGCATTGTGTGGATGAAGAAGGGAAACCTTTTACACTAAAAGGGAAACCAAAATCCATTTCAGTAAGACAAATATCAGCCTTACAATTGCAAAGAATAGCTCGAAAGGGATACCAAGTCTATGCGGTACATGTGGAAGAAGTAGAACAGAAAACTGAAGAAAATCTGCTGAATGAGTTACCGGTGGTAAGGGAATTTAAAGAATTTTTTCCAGAGGAGATTCCTCATCTTCCCCCCAAAAGAGAGATTGACTTTTCTATAGATCTGGTGTCGGGGGCCACACTTGTTTCTCGAGCCCCCTATCGAATGAGTCTGCCAGAACTTATGGAGCTGAAGATGCAGCTGCAAGAATTAATGGATAAGGGTTATATTAGACCAAGTGTGTCTCCATGGGGAGCACCTATTTTATTTGTTAAAAAGAAGGATGGAACTTTTAGGATGTGCATCGACTATCGTCAACTGAACAAGTTGACCATTAAGAATAGATATCCACTTCCTAGGATTGATGATCTGTTTGATCAAGTGAGAGGGGCCTCAGTCTTTTCAAAGATTGACTTAAGAACTGGTTATCACCAGCTCAGAATCAAGGAAGAAGACATCAGCAAAACAGCCTTTCGAACCAGGTATGGACACTACGAATTTGTAGTCCTACCTTTTGGTCTGACAAATGCCCCTGCCACTTTTATGTGCCTGATGAACAGTGTGTTGAATAAATATTTGGATAAATTTGTTCTGGTGTTCATAGATGATATTTTGGTTTACTCAAAAAACAAAGAGGAACATCAGGAACATTTGCGGATAGTGTTACAAACTCTGAAAGAAAATCAGCTATATGCTAAGTTCAGTAAATGTGAATTTTACAAGGATCAGATTCAATATTTGGGACATATTATTTCTGAAAAAGGCCTTGCAGTTGACCCTGAAAAGATAAAAGCAATTAAAGAATGGCCAGTCCCAACTGATGTTTCAGAAATAAGGTCATTCATGGGGATAGCGGGCTACTATCATAGATTTGTGGAAAGATTTTCGGCCATCGCATATCCCATCACTTCATTGCAAAGAAAGGGTGCCAAGTTTGTGTGGACTGAAAAATGTCAACACAGTTTTGAGCAGTTAAAACAAAAACTTATTTCAGCCCCTATATTAAAAATTGCTGATCCTGAGAAGGAGTTTGTTGTATGTACAGATGCTTGCAGAGAAGGGCTAGGAGGAGTCCTATTGCAGGAAAATTCAGTTATTGCATATGAATCTAGGAAACTGAAAATGCATGAACAGAATTATAGTGCATATGATTTTGAATTTGCAGCTGTCATCCATGCTTTAAAAATGTGGAGGCACTATCTTCTGGGAAAGAAGTTCACATTGATGACTCATCATATTAGCCTTAAATATTTTTTTTCCCAAACTGACCTGAATGTAAGACAAGCCAGATGGTTGTCCTTTTTAAGTGAATTTGATATGGATATAAAGCATATCAAGGGAAAAGAAAATAAAATTGCGGATGCACTTAGTAGAAATGCTTGTGAACATCTAAACAGCATTGGGAGTAGTGCCCAGATGGAGGTAGAGGAATTGGTGGGAAAAGCAGTAAATCAATATCCCAACTATGAAGCACTCTTGGTGAAACTACAAAAAAAGGACAAAACTGACTTTACTCAAAATCAAAAAGGGCTACTATATTACAAAAACAGGTTGTATATTCCTAATGTAGAGTCATTAAAAAGGGAAATTTTGGATGAATATCACAAATAGCCCTATGCAGGACATCCAGGATACCAAAAGATGTTAACAGCCTTGAAAAAGAAGCTGTTCTGGCCAGGAATGAAAAGATATGTGGCAGAGTATCTAAGTAGGTGTATGGAATGTCAACTGGTCAAGGTTGAGCATCAACATCCAGCAGGTCTTCTAAACCCTTTGCCAATTGCAGAATGGAAATGGGACACAGTTTCCATGGATTTTATAACAGGACTACCTAAAACCAAATACCAACATGATTCAGTAATGGTGGTAGTAGACACTTTAACCAAGGTTGCTCACTTTATACCAGTGAAATCTACTTTCGGAACAGCTCAAGTAGCAAATGTTTTTCTGAAGGAGATAGTAAGGCTTCATGGAGTTCCCAAAGTAATTGTTTCAGATCGAGATGCTAAGTTTACAGCAGCATTTTGGAAAGGATTGTTTGGAGGGATGGGTACTAAGCTGAATTTTAGTACTGCCTATCACCCTCAAATCGATGGGCAGACAGAAAGGACGAATCAAATTTTGGAGGATATGTTGCGAATGTATGTGATGGATAGACCATCAAAGTGGGAAGAGTATCTGCATCTAGCCGAGTTTGCCTACAATAATAGCTACCAATCCTCTATTAAGATGAGTCCGTTTGAGGCACTCTATGGGAGAAAGTGCCGTACTCCCTTGAGCTGGAGTCAACCAGAGGATAAACTGGTGTTGGGACCAGATGCACTACAGGAGATGGAAAATATTGTCAAACAAATACAAAGAAATATCAAGATAGCACAAGATCGCCAGAAAAGCTATGCTGATAAGAAAAGAGTGCACCGAGAATTCAAAGTGGGGGAGCATGTGTATTTGCGCATCAAACCCAAAAAGAGCACCCTTTATGCTGGAAGTTGTGCAAAACTTGCTCCTAGATATTGTGGGCCTTTTGAAGTTTTAGAAAGGGTGGGACCAGTGGCTTACAAGCTGGCCTTACCACCCCATGTTAAAGTGCATAATGTGTTTCATGTTTCGTTATTAAAAAGATATGTGCATGATGCTTCTCACATAGTTGATTGGAATGTTGTACAGGTGGAACCAGAAGGGGAGTTTCTGCCAGAACCGCTTCAAATATTGGAGCGGGAAGAAATTGAATTGAGAAACAAAACAGTAGTCAGAGTAAAAGTGCAGTGGAAGCACTTTACTGCTGAAGAAGCTACCTGGGAAAGGGAAGCTGAAATGATGGAGAAATATCCGTTTTTGTTTAAATGAACTCTAGTAGTTGAATAACAACACCGAGGACGGTGTTTATTTTCAGAGGGGGAATATGTAACACCCCCAATTTGTGTGTTGAACTTTTAAAGTTAGACATTTGAACTTTAATCCTAAGGGAGTGGACCCCAAGGGATAAGTATGGTGTGAATGTATTTGCATATTTTATTTGAGGAAATAAATAAAATGATTGTGCATTTTGACCAAGATGAGAATTTGAGATCACTTGCCAAATCCATGAGGATGGATAAGGCAACAAATCCCCAAAATCTTTCAAAAATCCTTGAAAGAAATTAATTTAGATTTGAGGAGGAATATAAATTTCCCCAATGAAGAGGAAAGTAGTTGGGAAGAGGTGAGAAAAGCTGGAAAAGCTGAGGAAAAGCTTAAAACAGCTTTAAAGAGTCCAAAAATGGGAAGCCTAGGCTAAACAGGAAAGAAAGCATCTTGCTATTCTGGACGCAGAATTAGAAACATGCTTTGGGGAAATATGAGCTTAAATAAGCTGCTCTTAAGCAGATCAGAGGTTGATCTGTTCTAGGAGGTGATCTCTTCTCGGGGGTGAGTCCTGGGAGACAAAGAGGACTCTAAGGTTGGGAGGTTGGTCAATTGCAGTAGTGGTATGTTCCTGAATTTTTTTTCATTTTAATGTATTATGGCATGAATTGGCTACATATAAAATTTAAGGGAATTTGTATGATTAATTTTGGTACTACATTTAACAGAGCCCATCCTAAGGCATTCACCTTCCAGATTCTGTTTGGTTGTAGACCAGAAATCCATAGAGTAGAAACCACAGAAACTCTAAACCAAGGTTGGTTTAAATCAGAAGTTACTTAGTCTCCACAGATAATTAAATATTAAATATTATCTTGTCTCCTGTAGATACAAATGTGATATTTGTGCTCATATGTATGCTGGAAAAATATTGTAGCAGAACTGAAGTTTACATGGTGCAAAACAAACAGGGAAGAAAGTAAGATAGTAGAATATGACATTCGAAATTGTGACAGACAAAGAGTAATTCTACTCTATATGATTATTACAACAGTTATAAGTGTATATATTGCATTTCTAAATCTACCATTAATCCTTGAAAACAAGTATTGTAGTAAAAGACTTAATTTATAATTAAGGTCCTCTAGTTAAGCACTATTGAATGCATAGAGGTATACATCAAAAGAAAAATAGAAATTTAGAGCAAGGACTTTAGAGTATGTATTCTTATTAAACCAAGGAGTAAAGCTACACTATAGAAGTGTTACAGCATTCATAGCAATATATAGGGTATCTTGTATTTTGAATTCATCTCTAACCCTTGAAATAAATATTATGGCAAAGGATTTACTCTATGTCTAAAGCCTAATACCAAGTAACTATCGAATACATGTATATACCTCCAAATTTCTAAGTAAGTACTTAGTGCTAAACTCATATAACATGCATTGACTTCAAATGAAACATGGATATATGAATCCTATATGTATATATAGGACGAACCATATATGTTAACAAGAAATATAAATACAAATTCGATATGCTAAAATGAGACATCGACGCGATTCATATATGGCAAAAGAAATCTTTGATACTATCCTTATCACTATTCGATTTTATAAGTAGGCAACTACATTAAACCATGATCGTTAGTCGTTATACTAAACATTAGACCTAAGGCAAACAAAAGTATTGAAATGTAAACATTACGTTTGGCCTTAACATTAGATCTGTTTAATCATTATATGAAACGACTTGAGGTGAGATTAAAACGATGATTATACGGCATATCCCATACTTTCAATAATTAAAAATTATGAAACTATGCATGGATTATCCGAGACGACGACACGGGTTTTACGCCGGTTGTACTCTCCATGCAACGAACTATGATCAGACTGATATGAAAAAAAATTATGACCTTAATATACCACAGACTGCGCATCATAGTTATGATTTTGAGGAGCGCTATCACTATTAAATACATCCGGCATACAGAGTTAAAAATTTTTGTTCACGGGCGAATATCAATGATTTAGAACTCGAAATTTGATCTGGAAACAATAGATAAATTAGGTTAAACGAGGCTTGCGTTGAAGTAGTGTAAATCTGATTGATTTACCCAGTTTCAACTGAGAAGCACAAAATAAAATATACAAATGAAATCGTGCCATAGGTTCTAAACAGTTAACGGTTGGGTGCAAACGATATCAGTTTTATGCAAACACAGATTAACAAATGGGAGGCATTAACCTCTGCAACTGAACGAAATACTTAGGGTTTACCTGCGTATAGGGTTGAGTTCCACCCTTGCTTCGCACGCTGGTTACACAGACCAGAACGCCGGCTGTAGATAGATCAAGCAAACAGAAGGTAGGACAACTTAAGAGCCACTCCGGGACTCAGAGAAATATATAGAAACCTAATAATATGTTAACCACAGCGGCGGTGTGTAAACATTTGAATCACCTGCGCATAGTTGCTACACGGTGATGCTTATTGAATGCAGCCGTGATAGCGTGGTGAAATAAACCCTGATGAGAAAACAATAGGGTTACCGCAACACAGTTTAGAACAATTATACAAAGAGAAATAATGCAGCGAAGGTAGAAGGGTAAAAAGAGCGCAGCCGGTATATAAATCGAGGATTTATAAGCGCCAGCGAACCGTCTGAGATGATCTCTCTGCAAGAGCAACCAGTAAATGGATGAGACACTGTCTATGAAAGCCAGAAACCATACAAACGATGGAACGCAGGAATAACGAGAAACCTTACGCTTGAACCTCCTTGGACCAGTAGTCCAACCCTTCGCGATGACTGAGAGCCCTGCACCAGAGTAACGTAGAACATAAGCCGGGAGATAGGTGAGTAGCCACCGTTCTAAATCATAGAAATAACTGGGCACGAAAACCCCAATTTAACAAGAGGAAGAAGACCCCGCAACCCTAACTCACTGCCCCATAAAATCTGCGAATCCTGAGGGCAATTGGGAAATAACATAGCCACGTCGATGGCGAGTACCAGGCTATAGTAAGATGCACAGAGAAGGATGGGGAGATGTTACACATCGCATGCGTGAAGGTAGGGAGCTAACCCAGAAATAATAACTTCCCGAGACAGCACTCGGCCTACAGTACTGGTACCAGCCAAAGATGACAGTTATCAAGCCACCCGTCAATTTCTGCTGAGCATGGAACGAGTTACGCCGGCTGAAGGTACCTTCCTCTCAGTGGAACGACGTCGTCCCTGCCTGCAAAACCATTAAAGTAGCAAAACCAAAACCAGACGTTAAACTCTGTCGGACAGAGCGCGGTGCGACATGAATATTATAAACAAAAACAAATTTAACACGCCTGTTATACACTCCTCGTATGAAATCATAGTATGTATGCATTGATCAGAATCCAAATAATAATTAAACCGTGCCCAGGTTAAATGAGTTCAAATGGATGGGAAGTTCAACCACGCCGAGACGCAGATCCGGTTATTATTACATGATTGGTTAGTGGTGTAATTATAAAATAATAACAATAGGGTCACCGCGACGAATTCCAGTAAGGAGCGGTAAGTAATCACTGCAAAAACGGTGTACACGTCGGATTAGGTAGGTCAAACCGTGCATAATGAATAGAATAGGCGCGGACCTGAAATCATATAACCGGTTCGAACGCCATAAACATTTATTATGGTAGATTTACGCAGTTATAGAACCCTACATATATCATTGAAATTGGTCGAACAGTGCACTATGTATTATATTCATATCCACATCCCGAGGAGTTGTCAAACTATGACTGACTATATATATTGATAGGTTCGATAACCTTTTTAAAACGGCAGTTATATACATAAGTGATTTCTATTATACGCCGATTCATGTGAGTACCCATAATGTTTGAGAATGGGAAAGTGTTTTGTATATGCGTTACCTATATATCTAGAGGAGCGCGCCAATACTTTTATCAAAGCATATATATATATATATATATGGGATATATTTATATATAGGTTATATATATAGTTACGCTCATTCAAACCCTTTTGGTAGAGTATGGATATATATATATATATATGTGGGTTTCATATACCAATGGTATATATAATATATAAGCTATATTTAGAGGGGGTATGTGTTAGATCTAAATGGTATAGGTGTTATATAGGGTTTATACCTACTCTATATTAAGGGAAGTGTCCCATGTTAATATCAAGGGGGTCTACAATTTTATATCCATGGGGTTACTGTAACCATGGGGGAAAATAAATTCCACTTTTGAACTTAATATTTAAGTAATCAGGTAAATACAAAGGAAACATCAGTATATATGGAAAATAAAAAATAAAAAAAATTCCTTAACTGGAGGTGTTACATGGCTGTTCCGGGAAGTTAGTTCTCTGATGAGCTTTTCCTGCTCCTTACTGGTTGATGACAACATGTCATTCTGGCTTCTTATTTCAGCCAATTCTCGTTGCAACCTATGCAATATAGCCATCACCGGGGCATTGGGATCTGGTGTACCAAACTCATCATGCAGATCCACATAAATTTCTCCACCTTCCGCCATTTCCGCACCGTTGTACACACTCATAGCACAGATCAGCAAGAATATAAAAAGAAAATTTTCCAACTATTCATTTATACAAACAACACTCAGCAACAGTGAGCACAATAACAACAGCCCAGTTTTATAACCTGGGCTCTGATACCATTTGTAATGTACCTCCATTAACACACAGAAGAAATTTTTTCTTCATGGCACTAACATCTCATTTACTAGGATGTAATTCCAAAACTATGTCTCAACTCTGGTGCTAACCTTTATATTTAGATATAATGGACTTTCCAATTTATATACTTGGTTTTGGCATGTGATATATAGGCATATGGTATGATATATGGCATAAAACTCATGGTCTTATCGCCTTGTTCTCTCCATAACATTTTTTCTCCGCATTTTCCAACGTACTATCAGATCCAACGTAACATATATTAATGTAGCTATATGATATTTCGACCCGGTTATGCAAAACATTTCCTATCTCACCAACCCATAGGTTTTATTCACGTCTTACGGAGAATTTATTACGGTGAACTTTTCACATCGTGATAGTACACCTGTCCGTCGGCTTCCTTAGCATCAGAATGAATTTTTGGTTGTGTTTTTGAATTGAGATCAGGTGTAGATTCGATATTCACTGACATAAGTGAAGTAATTATGGCTCATCTGTCACACCTCCTGTTTCACAATTTTTTTTTTTTTCTGATATGTTGGGGTTTCCTTTTTAATCACTTAGTGAGGGGAATAATGAGTTCCAACTTTTAGCTATAATGCCTTCTTAACCAAATTTTCTCTACTCCTCTAGCCTCTCTATATTTATACAACATTGAACATTACACTTCTATCCTTCTTAACCACATCTATATGTATATCTTTGATTCACCCTTTATATGTATTATTACAAAAATACATATATATATGTCACACATATATCTATATGTGCACATGCATATCTATCTATATACTACTTATATACCACTAAAACAATTCGTACTCCACCTATATATACATATTCTCACTTATATATATATATATTGATATCTTAAATACATCCAATTAAAATATCTCGGTTTCATATACATGAGTCCACACATATGTGTCCATAATGTAATAGAATTACATCCTATATATTTATATATATCAAAGCTCATCTTCGTTTTTTGTTCTATGAGTATTAGATCGTGCTCTTATACCAATGGCATATATATGTATATAATTTCATAATACCCGCCCTGTGGTATTCGCTTTTTAATATTATAATTATTCCCGTGAATACAGTCATTGAGGGCGTACTACACCCATACTATTAACTTATTGAAACCTTTGTGTGCACATTTCAGTGATGTCATGATCATAGCATTTTATGGTGGAGAGTCAAAGGCGGCCAGATCGCCGCATTGCTTACCTAACACGTATTCCGTCACTACTCAGCGCCAGCTATTCGTAACCCTGTTTATTATTGTTTACTATTTTCCTGTGTTGAGTTTTATGGCGGTGATGTGTCCGTGTTCCATTGTAAGCACGCTACCGGTGATGTTTTTATGACGGCCACTGTTTAGAGCTATCAGGTGTTGATTTAATGTGAGGGAGTTTATCATGATGACTAACGTTTAGATTGCAGGGATGGCGTCTCACACCTGCATTCGAAGTACCAACGCGAATTTTTTTATGATTCCCCGGCTCGTTCCATCTGCTACGTGTAGAGTGATTTTTTGCCTATCGACGCGGCTCAGTACTGCTCAAGTCGGTATGTGCAGTTCAGTACTAGGTGTATAACCTTTTTCCCTTCATCGAGTACAATGATGGCGATGCACCGAGCTTTCCCAAATCGTCCTAGGGATCCCTTACCCTCTTAGGGTTACGGAATTAGGGTTTCGCACAGTCTTCTGTCTTGTCATGGCAACCTACCCTTCCTTATCACTCCGCGGCTCATTCCCTATTTATCTAACTCCGGTTCAGTTGGGATCTGATTACTATTGAGATTTCGCTGTTAGCTCGTGCACGGAGGGAGATGATCTACGGGAGATGGGATACAGGGAAGCAAATCAGTCTGAGGTTATGCGAGTTTCTGTGTGGTATCCTGTCGTTTTACATTCTGCAATTTATTCTGGTATTTTTCTTTCTTTACAACTCTGTCTCTAAACTGTCGATGAATCTTTCATGCAGAGGGTTCGATAATGGGGTTCTAGTTGCACTCAGCACGTAGAGTAGCTAATAAAAGTCCTCACCTCGTTCTCCGTCTTATCGATGCCGGATCCACCTCTTCTGGCGTCAGGTTATTAGTTTGATGTTATTTCAAAGTTCGTAAGTGAAATATGATTTTCTTCCATTAAACTATTGAACGAGGCCGATGGAGAGTTCTGACCTCACGTTGCTCTCAGCCCGGTCACAGAATAGCAGAGATTTACGCTCTTACCTTATTGTTATAGGTTTTGTTCGAAATCTGTGAGTATTTCCCGAGTTGATTTCATGGTGGCATGCAGGTGATTTGTTAACCTGGATAAGCCATGAGTTCGTTTGGCCCGTTCGACTTCAACTGTATCGAATGATCTCATTATAGAGGCGTTACAGACCTCACCACCTCGCCAGAGGAAGAGGCGAGCTCCTCCATGGGTAATCTTCCTTCATTCACACGATCTCGCATCGTTTCTTTTGTTGGTTAAAAAAAATAGCAGTTTCGAATATGACCTCACGCATTAATACTCCGTCGTCCCGATATACTCAGCCATATGCGAAGTAATCTGTCAGGGTTACCTACGGATCAATTTATCGTTTAATTGTTGGATTGGGAATTAGCTGTGCGCTCTGACCTATGTTGGGTGGCCTCTGTCTGTTTAACATATGATGGGTCAGAATATGAATGATAACCCTATGATAGATAGATAATAACACTCTTCTATGATTTTCGAAGTTTACATGCAGTTTAACCTGGTTATTCAGTCCTGTAGCTACATATATTCAAACAAACCCTAGACTGCCGCTAATAACTATTTCTTTCCACCATATGACAGTGAACGAGACTACGGCCGAATGATGGTCATTATGGTTTATCAGTGGCGGTTAATTGAACTCTCGGCATTTAGATATTTGTTTTTCTGTTTTACGCACATGTCAGACGTGTTGCAAGCACGACTGATACGAATTATTTTCTCACTCTCAGCGTTTCTATATGTCATGTGGAGACATGATGATATTAACTCTCGGCGTATTTAAAGTTAGGTTATGGTTTTTATGATCCCCACACATGGATATCGTAGACTCTGTTCTGGATTCTAATAGGCGCAGAACGCATGTATGCCTTTCGTTTTAACATAGTCGATTCGTATTTATTTATGCCTGTCGTCATACATCGTCACCTATACATGTATATACATTGGTTATTACTCTTTTAACTCGTGACTATTTCGTTTTATTCTATGCAGAGATATGTATATAAACGATACTATGCGAGGGCGCATTGCTTGTTTTTGTTTTCCTTTGCAGCCTATATACATGTGTACAATAGTAATTGCATAGGAAATAGATATATATATGTTTTGTTAAGTACTTATGCAAGTATCGAGGGTTTCAATAAATAGTGTATGTTCAGCACAACCTTAATACATTACTCTAATACTTCTTTCCCTTGCTCAAGCTGTGGAAATAAGTCTAAACACAATACCTTATACTTGCTATCACTGCATTAATATCCATATAGAATGGAAGTACACATTGATCTAGAAAAATATCGAAATCTTTGTTTTTTTTTATTATATAATGTCTTTACTTTCTTTTCCTTAGTTCAACTATGATATGGTTCTACTATAAATTTATGCAATTATAATATCACATTTTATCTGCATAAAACAAGAAAATAATACATTTTCCATGGAGATTGAGTAACTTCAGATTTAGACCACACTTGGTTTAGAGCTTCTGAGGTTTCTACTCTATGGGTTTCTGGTCTACAACTAGACAGGATCTGGAAGGTGAATGCCTTAGGTCAGATTCTGTTAAATGTAGTACTAACCTACATCATACCATTTAATTTGGTTTTTTTTTTTTTATATGTAGCCAATTCATACCATCAGAAAGTAAAATAACAAAAATTTCAGAACATACCACAATCTGCAATTGACCAACCTCCCAACCTTAGAGTCCTCTTTATCTCCCAGGACTCACCCCCGAGCAGAGATCACCTCCTAGCACAGATCAACCTCTGATCTGCCTAGGAGCAGCTTATTTAAGCTCATAATTCCCCAAAGCATGTTTCTAATTCTGCGTCCAGAATAGCAGGATGCTTTCTTTCCTGTTTAGCCTAGGCTTCCCATCTTGGGATTCTTTAAAGCCGCTTTAAGCTTTTCCTCAGCTTTTCCAGCTTTTTCTCACCTCTTCCCAACTACTCCTCTTCATTGGGGAAATTTAGATTCCTCCTCAAATCTAAATAAATTTCTTTCAAGGATTTTTGAAAGATTTTTGGGGATTTATTGCCTTATCCATCCTCATGGATTTGGCAAGTGATCTCTAATTCTCTTTTTGGTCAAAATGCACAATCATTTTATTTATTTCCTCAAATAAAATATGCAAATACATTCACACCATACTCATCCCTTGGGGTCCACCCCCTTAGGATTTAAGTTCAATTGTCTAATTCAACACACAAATTGGGGGTATTACATATTCCCGCTCTGAAAATAAACACCGTCCTCGGTGTTGTTATTCAACTACTAAAGTTCATTTAAAAACAAATGGATATTTCTCCATCATTTCAGCTTCCCTTTCCCAGGTGGCTTCTTCAGCAGTAAAGTGCTTCCACTACACCTTTACTCTGGCAACTGTTCTGTTTCTCAATTCAATTTCTTCCCGCTCCAATATTTGAAGCGGTTCTGGCAGAAACTCCCCTTCTGGTTCCACCTGCACAACATTCCAATCAACTATGTGAGAAGCATCATGCACATATATTTTTAGTAATGAAACATGAAACACATTATGCACTCTAACATGGGGTGGTAAGGCCAGCTTGTAAGCCACTGGTCCCACCCTTTCTAAAACTTCAAAAGGCCCACAATATCTAGGAGCCAGTTTTGCACAACTTCCTGCATAAAGTGTGCTCTTTTTGGGTTTGATGTGCAAATACACATGATCCCCTACTTTGAATTCTCGATGCACTCTTTTCTTATCAGCATAGCTCTTCTGTCGATCTTGTGCTGTCTTGATATTTCTTTGTATTTGCTTGACAATTTTTTCCATCTCTTGTAGTGCATCTGGTCCCAATACCAGTTTATCCTCTGGTTGACTCCAACTCAAGGGAGTGTGACACTTTCTCCCATAAAGTGCCTCAAACGGACTCATCTTAATAGAGGATTGGTAGCTATTATTATAGGCAAACTCAGCTAAATGCAGATACTCTTCCCATTTTGATGGCCTATCCATCACGTACATTCTCAGCATATCCTATAAAATTTGATTTGTTCTTTCTGTTTGCCCATCAGTTTGAGGGTGATAGGCAGTACTAAAATTCAGCTTAGTACCCATCCCTCCAAACAATCCTTTCCAAAATGTTGCTGTAAACTTAGCATCTCGATCTGAGACAATTACTTTGGGTACCCCATGAAGCCTTACTATCTCTTTCAGGAAAACATTTGCTACTTGAGCTGTTCCGAAGGTAGATTTGATTGGTATAAAGTGAGCAGCTTTGGTTAAAGTGTCTACTACTACCATTACTGGATCATGTTGGTATTTGGTTTTGGGTAGTCCTATTATAAAATCCATGGAAACTGTATCCCATTTCCATTCTGCAATTGGCAGGGGATTTAAAAGCCCTGCTGGGTGTTGATGCTCAACTTTGACTAGTTGACACTCCATACATTTACTTAGATACTCTGCCACATCCTTCTTCATTCCTGGCCAGAACAGCTTCTTTTTCAAAGCTGTTAACATCTTCTGGTACTCTGGATGTCCTGCATAGGGCTATTTGTGATATTCATCTAGTATTTCTCTTTTCAATGACTCTATATTTGGAATATACAACCTGTTTTTATAATAGAGCAGCCCTTGTTGGTTTTTAGTGAAATCAGTTTTATCCCTTTTCTGCAATTTCACCAAGAGGGCTTCATAGTTGGGATCTTGATTTGCTGCTTCTCCCACCAACTCTTCTATCTCCATATGGGCACTACTTCCCATGCTGTTTAAATTTTGACAAGCATTTCGACTTAATGCATCCGCAACTTTATTCTCCTTCCCCTTGATATGCTGTATATCCATATCAAATTCACTTAGAAAAGACAGCCACCTGTCTTGTCTTGCATTCAGGTCAGTTTGGGAGAAGAAATATTTAAGACTAATATGATCAGTCATCAATGTGAACTTCTTCCCCAGCAGATAGTGTCTCCACATTTTTAAAGCATGGATAACAGCTGCAAATTCCAAATCATATGCACTATAATTCTGTTCATGAGTTTTTAATTTCCTAGACTCATAGGCAATAACTGAATTTTCTTGCAATAGGACTCCTCCTAGTCCCTCTCTGCAAGCATCTGTACATACCACAAACTCTTTATCAGGATCAACAATTTTTAATATAGGAGCTGAAATAAGTTTATGTTTCAATTGTTCGAAACTGTTTTGACATTTTTCAGTCCACACAAACTTGACACCCTTCCTTTGTAATGAGGTTATGGGATTTGCTATAGCAGAAAATCTCTCCACAAATCTGCGATAATAGCCTGCAATTCCCATAAATGATCTTACTGCTGAAACATCAGTGGGAACTAGCCATTCCTTAATTGTTTTTACCTTTTCAGGGTCAACTGCCAACCCTTTTTCAGAAATTATATGACCCAAATATTGAATTTTATCTTTATAAAATTCACATTTACTGAACTTAGCATATAGCTGATTTTCTTTCAAAGTTTGCAACACTATTCTCAGGTGTTCTTTATGTTCTTCCTCATTTTTAGAGTAAAATAAGATATCATCTATGAACACAAGAACAAATTTGTCCAAATACTTATTTAACACACTGTTCATCAGACACATAAATGTGGCAGGGGCATTCGTCAACCCAAAAGGTAGGACTACAATTTCGTAATGCCCATACCTGGTTCGAAATGCTGTTTTGTTGATGTCTTCTTCTTTAATTCTGAGCTGGTGGTAACCAGTCCTTAGGTCAATCTTGGAAAAGACTGAAGCTCCTCTCACTTGATCAAAAATATCGTCAATCCTAGGAAGTGGATATCTATTCTTAATGGTCAATTTGTTCAGTTGACGATAGTCTATGCACATCCTAAAAGTTCCATCCTTCTTTTTCACAAACAACACTGGGGCTCCCCAAGGAGACACACTTGGTCTGATATACCCTTTATTTAACAATTCCTGTAATTGCATTTTCAATTCCATTAGTTCAGGTGGACTCATCCGATAGGGAGCTCGGGAAACAGGTGTAGCTCCTGGTACCAGATCGATTGAAAAATCAATCTCTCTTTTGGGGGGAAGATGAGGGATTTCCTTTGGAAAAACTTCCTTAAATTCTCTTATGACTGGTATAGCATCCAGCAACTCTTCCTCAGTTTGCTGTTCTATTTCTTCTACATGCACTGCATAGACTTGGTATCCTTTTCTAGCTGTTCTTTTCAATTGTAAGGCTGATATTTGTCTTACGGAAATGGACTTTGGTTTCCCTTTTAATGTAAAAGGTTTCCCTTCTTCATCCACACAATGCAGGGTTTTATCCCAGCAGTTCATCAGGGCTTTCTTCTTTTCCAGCCAATCCATTCCTATCAACAAGTCATAGGATCCTAATGGAAATATGTTCAAATTTACTTCTGTTGTAAAGCCATTTAATTGTAGTGCTGTTTTGGGCAATTTATGTGTCACTTTTCTCTTAGTTCCAGTGGCCAGCTGTACCAACCATGACTGCTGAAATTTTTCAGGTTTAATTTTACATTTTTCTACAATTCCAGGACTAATGTAACTTAAGGAAGCACCTGGATCAATCAAAACAGTAACAGGTAAGTCAGAAATCTTACCCTCCATTTCCACCATGGTTGCTTGATGTTCTGCTTGTCGATTTTCCAATGCTGCACTGATAGTTGGTATATTTCTGGCTATGTCATTGACTGTTGTTGCCTCTCGCTCTCTACTGATCAGGTGTATATTTCGATGGGGGCAGTCTCTCATCATATGGGGTTCTCCATAGCCCCAACATTTCAGAGGTTCCTTCATTCTGACTGTCCCTTCCTTTCTATTGTTCCCTTCTACTGGTTTTGAAGCCACTTGGGACTGAGCAGTTTGACTTTCTTTTGGTTTGCTGAACTTTTTCCTTTGATGATCTCTACCAAAATTCCTTAAATATGCTGGTTTTGGTCTCTTTCCTTTGAACTCACCCTTGTTCATCCAACTCTTCCCTTGTTCAGCTTTACCTTTAAACTGTTGATAGCATAATCTTGCTTTTCTAACAGCTTCATCCATGGTCTTTGGATTGTCAAATTCAATTTTCTCCTTGTACACAGTGGGCAAACAATTTAAAAACCTTTGCACTTTTGCCTTTTCTTCCTTAATGTAAGGGACATACCTCAGTAAATTAGTAAACTTAGTGACAAACTCATCAATAGTGAGCTGCCCTAGCCTAATCTCATGGAATTATTTTGCTTTATCGTCATAATAACGTTCATTCAAATAACGACTTTTGAACTTAGTCTGAAAATCTTCCCAAGTGACTGTCTTTTCATCAATGGCATGCACCATTTTTGTCTCTTCCCACCAGAGTGTAGCTTTTCCTTGCAGCTGGTACACAGCTAATCTAGCCTTTAGATTGCTTTCATATTCATAAACTTGGAAATATTTGATCATGTTCAGCAACCAAGCTTCAGCATCCTCCTCCTTCTCCCCATCATAGGAAGGAGGTTTGATCTTTCTAAATTCTCCCTGCAATTCTCTTTTCTGCTTATGTTGATTTCTAGCTGCATCCTCATCCTCAGATTCATCCATCTTTCTTTTTCCATAACCTTCGCCTTCCTGGCTGTTCCGAGAAGTCAGCTCTCTGATGAGCTTTTCCTGCTCCTTACTGGATGATGACAACATGTCATTTTGGCTTCAGAATTCAACCAACTCTCGTTGCATCCGGTGCAACATAGCCAGTACCGGGGCATTGGGATCTGGAGTAGCAAACTCATCCCGCAGATCCACATAAATCCCTTCTCCTTCAGCCATTCCAACTGTACACACTTACAACACAGATTAGCAAGGGTTTATAAAACTTCAAAAAAAAACAACATATGTAATACGTAATGAGCACAAAATTGACAGCCCAATTTTTGTAACCAGGGCTCTGATACCATTTGTCACACCTCCTGTTTCACAAAAAAAAAAAAATTCTGATATGTTGGGGTTTCCTTTTTAATCACTTAGTGAGGGGAATAATGAGTTCCAACTTTTAGCTATAATGCCTTCTTAACCAATTCTCTCTACTCCTCTAGCCTCTCTATATTTATACCACATTGAACATTACACTTCTATCCTTCTTAACCACATCTATATGTATATCTTTGATTCACCCTTTATATGTATTATTACAAAAATACATATATATATGTCACACATATATCTATATGTGCACATGCATATCTATCTATATACTACTTATATACCACTAAAACAATTCGTACTCCACCTATATATACATATTCTCACTTATATATATATATATTGATATCTTAACTACATCCAATTAAAATATCTCAGTTTCATATACATGAGTCCACACATATGTGTCCATAATGTAATAGAATTACATCCTATATATTTATATATATCAAAGCTCATCTTCGTTTTTTGTTCTATGAGTATTAGATCGTGCTCTTATACCGATGGCATATATATGTATATAATTACATAATACCCGCCCTGTGGTATTCGCTTTTCAATATTATAATTATTCCCGTGAATACAGTCATTGAGGGCGTACTACACCCATACTATTAACTCATTGAAACCTTTGTGTGCACATTTCAGTGATGTCGTGATCATAGCGTTTTATGGTGGAGAGTCAAAGGCGGCCAGATCGCCGCGTTGCTTACCTAACACGTATTCCGTCACTACTCAGCGCCAGCTATTCGTAACCCTGTTTATTATTGTTTATTATTTTCCTGTGTTGAGTTTTATGGCGGTGGTGTGTCCGTGTTCCATTGTAAGCACGCTACCGGTGATGTTTTTATGACGACCACTGTTTAGAGCTATCAGGTGTTGATTTAATGTGAGGGAGTTTATCATGATGACTAACGTTTAGATTGCAGGGATGGCGTCTCACACCTGCATTCGAAGTACCAACGCGAATTTTTTTATGATTCCCCGGCTCGTTCCATCTGCTACGTGTAGAGTGATTGTTTGCCTATCGGCGCGGCTCAGTACTGCTCAAGTCGGTATGTGCAGTTCAGTACCGGGTGTATAACCTTTTTCCCTTCATCGAGTACAACGATGGCGATGCACCGAGCTTTCCCAAATCGCCCTAGGGATCCCTTACCCTCTTAGGGTTACGGAATTAGGGTTTCGCACAGTCTTCTGTCTTGTCATGGCAACCTACCCTTCCTTATCACTCTGCGGCTCATTCCCTATTTATCTAACTCCGGTTCAGTTGGGATCTCATTACTGTTGAGATTTCGCTGTTAGCTCGTGCACGGAGGGAGATGATCTACGGGAGATGGGATACAGAGAAGCAAATCAGTCTGAGGTTATGCGAGTTTCTCTGTGGTATCCTGTCGTTTTACATTCTGCAATTTATTCTGGTATTTTTCTTTCTTTACAACTCTGTCTCTAAACTGTCGATGAATCTTTCGTGCAGAGGGTTCGATAATGGGGTTCTGGTTGCACTCAGCACGTAGAGTAGCTAATAAAAGTCCTCACCTCGTTCTCCATCTTATCGATGCCGGATCCACCTCTTCTGGCGTCAGGTTATTAGTTTGATGTTATTTCAAAGTTCGTAAGTGAAATATGATTTTCTTCCATTAACCTATCGAACGCAGCCGATGGAGATTTCTGACCTCACGTTGCTCTCGGCCCGATCACAGAATAGTAGAGCTTTATGCTCTTACCTTATTGTTATAGGTTTTGTTCGAAATCTGTGAGTATTTCCCGAGTTGATTTCATGGTGGCATGCAGGTGATTTGTTAACCTGGATAAGCCATGAGTTCGTTTGGCCCGTTCGACTTCAACTGTATCGAATGATCTCGTTATAGAGGCGTTACAGACCTCACCACCTCGCCAGAGGAAGAAGCGAGCTCCTCCATGGGTAATCTTCCTTCATTCACACGATCTCGCATTGTTTATTTTGTTGGTTAAAAAAATAGCAGTTTCGAATATGACCTCACGGATTAATACTCCGTCGTCCCGATATACTTAGCCATATGCGAAGTAATCGGTCAGGGTTACCTGCGGATCAATTTATCGTTTAATTGTTGGATTGGGAATTAGCTGTGCGCTCTGACCTATGTTGGGTGGCCTCTATCTGTTTAACATATGATGGGTCAGAATATGAATGATAACCCTATGATAGATAGATAATAACACTCTTCTGTGATTTTCGAAGTTTACATGCAGTTTAACCTGGTTATTCAGTCCTGTAGCTACATATATTCAAACAAACCCTAGACTGCCGCTAATAACTGTTTCTTTCCACCATATGACAGTGAATGAGACTACGGCCAAATGATGGTCATTATGGTTTATCAGTGGCGGTTAATTGAACTCTCGCCATTCAGATATTTATTTTTCTGTTTTACGCACATGTCAGACGTGTTGCAAGCACGACTGATACGAATTATTTTCTCACTCTCAGCGTTTCTATATGTCATGTGGAGACATGATGATATTAACTCTCGGCGTATTTAAAGTTAGGTTATGGTTTTTATGATCCCCACACATGGATATCGTAGACTCTGTTCTGGATTCTAATGGGCGCAGAACGCATGTATGCCTTTCGTTTTAACATAGTCGATTCGTATTTATTTATGCCTGTCGTCATACATCGTCACCTATACATGTATATACATTGGTTATTACTCTTTTAACTCGTGACTATTTCGTTTTATTCTATGCAGAGATATGTATATAAACGATACTATGCGAGGGCGCATTGCTTGTTTTTGTTTTCCTTTGCAGCCTATATACATGTGTACAATAGTAATTGCATAGGAAATAGATATATATATGTTTTGTTAAGTACTTATGCAAGTATCGAGGGTTTCAATAAATAGTGTATGTTCAGCACAACCTTAATACATTACTCTAATACTTATTTCCCTTACTCAAGCTGTGGAAATAAGTCTAAACACAATACCTTATACTTGCTATCACTGCATTAATATCCATATAGAATGGAAGTACACATTGATCTAGAAAAATATCGAAATCTTTGTTTTTATTTATTTTTATATAATGTCTTTAATTTCTTTGCATTAGTTCAACTATGATATGGTTCTACTATAAATTTATGCAATTATAATATCACATTTTATCTGCATAAAACAAGAAAATAATACATTTTCCATGGAGATTGAAGTAGCTTGATTTAGACCACACTTGATTTAGAGCTTCGAAGTTTCTTCTCTATGGGTTTACGATCTACAAGTAGACGAGGATGCGGAAGGTGAATGCCTTAGGTCAGATTACATTAAATGTAGTACTAACCTACATCATACCATTTAATTTGGTTTTTTTTTTTTATATGTAGCCAATTCATACTCGCCAGTAAAATAACAAAAATTTCGGGAACATGCCAGTACATAAGGCCAAGCCCGACCTCCTAAGTACCAAGTCCTCTTGTCTCCTGGACTCCTTGGGGCAGGGGATCACCCCCCCCTGTAAGTCAGCTTCTCTTGGTCTGCCTGGGCCTGACAACCCCAGGCTCCCTTAATTCCCCAGTGTTGCCTGTTTCCAGTTCTGCATCCAGAATATGGTCTTTCTTCACCAGGCTGGCCTAGGCTTCCCATCTTGGGATTCTTTAAAGTTGCTTTAAGCTTTTCCTCAGCTTTTCCAGCTTTTTCTCACCTCTTCCCAACTACTCCTCTTCATTGGGGAAATTTAGATTCCTCCTCAAATCTAAATTAATTTCTTTCAAGGATTTTTGAAAGATTTTTGGGGATTTGTTGCCTTATCCATCCTCATGGATTTGGCGAGTGATCTCTAATTCTCTTTTTGGTCAAAATGCACAATCATTTTATTTATTTCCTCAAATAAAATATGCAAATACATTCACACCATACTCATCCCTTGGGGTCCACCCCCTTACGATTTAAGTTCAATTGTCTAATTCAACACACAAATTGGGGGTATTACATCATCGTTCCCCATGGTGTACCTATCCCTTAATGTTGCTACGGATTTGTTTTTCGAGCTCACAATTATCATTTTTTATTTGATTTTTTTTTATTCAACCGTCAATTCGTTGGAACCAAGGTCTCTGCCATCGTACCACAGCCTTAATGGGGTTTAGGTTTCCCCTCCGTCACTTGATCCGAGTCTCGAACAACGAGAGAGCAGACCGATGGGTGCCAAGTGTAGCGTGCAATCTCAACTAGGTTTCTTCAGTTGCTTTGTTGATATAATGCGGTTTTGTTGCCTGTTCGTCCTTCTCCAAGGATTTACTCTTCGCTTACCTTTCTCTGAGGTTTAACAACATTTCGACGAGGCCATATAGAGCGCCAGCATGGCTTTCTAGACTGGTTCGACATCTTGAACATGGTATCGGTGAGTCATTTGTTTTTGTTTTCCTTTTTGTTTTAACTCTGTTATGAGTTTGAAGGGAACGGCATAATTTTTCATTTTCATTTATGACCTGTATCTCCAGATTTTTTTTTTCTAATTTCCTTGTGTTCGTGGTCTCTTATTAAGGCCAATGTTTGGTCCTTCTGGTACGGCGACGCGAGACCCAGGTGGGACTCCACTCCAGCTACAACCATAGGTAGGTTTTCTTTCCGCAAGCAGATTTAACCGGTATTCATTTTTATCTTTTCTCTGACAGTAATGACACTCTTATTTTTCTGTGTTTACAGGTACGCTTCTCCCTGTATTTCTTAGGCTCTGTCGTTGCTTCCCTCCACTATCACATTCGCCTTGTAAACGAATCTCTGGCTTCAATTTCAGGTGGGTCACTCTCCACGCTCGGCCATTCTGCAGGTCGTTCCAACTTGTTAGAAGTTGAGATTAATTTATCACTTTCGCATGGCCAGCTACTACTAGTCTAGATGAAATTTGCATGTACAAGACTCTCGTGAACCTTCGAGAGTTTGCTTTGGTTGTATAATTTTTTTCTTTCAAGCCCTACCTCAACGGACTTTTTAACTTTGTTAAACATTTCGATGTATTGGTCTTGGTCCTTATGGTAACGATTTCTCATCAGATTTTCCGAGATAGCGATTTTGTCTCCATGTATTTGGCACTCAACTTGTCTTCCGCTAGGCTGGGTTATCGTCTTTTATTTCGGTTCTTGTGGAACCTGGCAGTCTGGGGTTAAAATTTAATTTTGTTTTCTCTGCGCCTTAAATTTAGTAATTCCCTTTTTGGACATATGTTTATCGTTGCAGATTATTTTTATGACAGTCTTTTGTATTCTGCGTTGTATGGCAATCTGTTTGGCTCCACTTCTCAGATCATGTGAAAACCCATTTCCACATACTACATCTTTCTATTTCCGAATTTGAAATGTTTTTTTTTTTTTTGTACCATATATTTAGAACACCTTTCGAAATTTTAAATACTGGTAATAATTGTAAACAGGATGAATTTAGCAGAGGAATACTCAAGCTTAATACCTAAGAAGTTAATCATCATACCGTAGGTTATTGTTCTCTAACATATTTCTTCTGTTTGGTAAAACTTCTAGAATGAATATTATTGGGGTACAGTTTGAGATATTTTCGTGGTCGCCGAACTTGGCCTTAGGTGCTACTCTTTACTACTTCATTATGCATAAAATTTTTACACATGTCCTTCGGCATTTATACGTTGTATTTCTCTCACTACATTAGGTAGAATTTTAATTGGTTAGCTTAATCACAGAATTTCTTTTCTGGTATTAATGGGATTGTTCTATCATAGGCTATCTTTGCCCGAAAATACTTTCTGTTTGCAAAATCAGCTACAGTTTAGCTTTTTCATGTTAAATTCTATCGGCCAGCCTTATATTAAATAATGATTTCAATGTTTACTCTACTCTATTAGTCTACCTTATTAAACTCCTCGATGTTCCCTTCGGGGTATGGATGTAGATAAGTGCATCATGAATTCAACAGAAATCTGTGATGGAGTTCTGTGTAAGTGAAATATGAAGTACAGTTGCAGGTCTATTTCAACATTTAATAATTTCTCAACTATAGTTTCAGTCCTTGTCTCTCTGTTATGTCACTTGGTTGACATGGAGGTCTGGCCTTTATATAGTTTCTTTTCCAGCATTCACACATAAATATTTCTTCTATTATTTGGCTAGCAGAGTTCATTCTTATTGCATCCCTTATGAACTATAATAATATGTTTGACTCTCTTATAAATTTGATTTCAGAAACAATTACAATGTAATTTGTCTTATGTTCAGATTTTAATAAATTAGAGTCTGGTGCATCTAGTTTTAATGGAGCTTCTTTTATTTTAAATTGCAGAAGCAGATTAAAGTTAGAATAAATATCACCTTAGGAAAATATGTATTCTCAGATTTGAACCAGTTATGGTTTAAACATTCTGATGAATTCTTTCCCTAGATGTGATTCCCACAACCATATAGAGGTTGAAGATAATTCTGCTGAAACTTCTGTTCAATGTGTGGAATATTACTACATAAAATCTGTACCTAAATTTCTCCTTTCGATGCAACAGAAAATCTAATTCTACTTCTTATGATCACATGTAAATAAATAGGTCTAAGGTAGCATTCATAAGTCTAGTATGCAATTTCATCAATTATATGTAGCCAATTCATACATTAAGAAGTAAAACATAGTTAAATTTAGAGACATACCACTATTGAGATTGACCAACCTCCCAACCTTAGAGTCCTTTTGTCTCCCAGAACTCACCCCCGAGCTGAGATCATCCCCCTTGAATAGATCAACCCCTAATCTGTACAAGAGCAGCTTATTTAAGCTAATTTTTCCCAAAGCCTGTTTCTAATTCTGCGTCCAGAATATCAGGATGCTTTTCTTCTTGTTTGCCTAGGCTTCCCATTTTAGGGACTCTTTAAAGCTGTTTTATGCTTTTCCTCAGCTTTTCCAGCTTTTTACCTCTTCCCAACTACTTTCCTCATCATTGGGGAAATTTAGATCCTTCCTAAAAATCTAGATTAGAAATAATTCCTTTCAAGGTTTTTTTTTGAAGGATTGTGGGGAATAGTTGCCTTATCCATCCTCATGGATTTAGCAAGTGATCTCATAATCTCATTTTTGGTCAATATGCACACCAGTATTTTATTCATTTCCTCAACTTAAATATTGAATTACATTCACAAATATTTATCCTTTGGGGTCTCCGCTTAGGATTAAGGTTCAAATGTCTAACTTTGAAATTCCAACACATAAATTGGGGGTGTTACAAAAATAATAGAAAAGCTAGAAAAGCTAGATTTCAAAAGCAATGGATTTAATAGAAAAACTAGATTTCATAGAAAAACTAGATTTTATAAATAATAGAAAATCTAGAAAAGTTAGATTTCAAGGAATACATAAATAGAAAAGCTAAATTTCAAAAAAGATAGATTTAATAGAAAATGTAGATTTCAGAAAGACAAATTTAATAGAAAAGCTAGATTTTAAAAAAGATAAATTTAATAGAAAATCTAGATATAAAAAAAGATAGATTTAATAGAAAACCTAGATTTCATAGAAATAATAAAAAAACTAGAAAAGACAAATTTCATAGAAAAACTATATGTCATAGAAATAATAAAAAAGCTAGAAAAACTATAATTCAAAAAAATATAGATTTCATAGAAAACCTAGATTTCAAAAAAGATAAATTTAATAGAAAAACTAGATTTAAAAAAAGGTAAATTTAATAGAAAAACTATATTTCAAAAAATATAGTTTCAATAGAAAATGTAGATTTTAGAAATAACAGAAAAACATATTTTCATAAAAAAAATATAGATTTCATAGAAAAACTAGATTTTAGAAATAATAGTAAAGCTAGAAAACCTATATTTCAAAAGATATAGAAAAAGAAAAGCTAGAATTCAAAAAAGATGGAAATATAAAATCTCTCTTTCCATAAAAATAGATTTAAGGGAGAAGCTATATTTGATTTAAAAATATATATATATTTAATAGAAAAGCTAGGTTTGATAGAATTGATAGATTTAATATAAAATCTATATTTCATAAAAAGGGCAGCCTTAATAGAAAAGATAGATTTAAGAAAAAGATAGATTTAATAGAAAATCTAGATTTTAAAAAAGTTAGCCAGCTACCCACCAGACAGAGAAAGAAGTCCAGCAAGCCCATCATCCTCTATTAAATTATATTAATAATTATTAATATAATAATTAATAATTATTATTAATACAATTATATTATTAAATTATTATTATTATTATATAAAATAATAATAATAATAATAATAATAATAAATTTAGAATCTATTTTAATAATATTTTAACCTTGTAACCATTAAAAAAATCTACTTGATCACTTCAATGAGTAAATTGTATTTTAATACAATCCATAATTAATATACATTAAATAATTTAAACATTAAAATATTAATAAATTGGAGCATTAAACATTATTAAGTAAAATACTAATTAATAGCATTAATTAAAACATTTTACAATATGTAATTAAAACTTTTGTATAAAAAAATGTTTAATAACAATAAAGATTAATTCAAAAATCTGGAAAAAATTATATTAATATTAATTAATAATAAAGTGAAATAATTATTATATTGCCATTATTACATTGACATATTAATTAAATCATTAATATGTAATTATTATATTTAATTACATTATTCAAATATATCTAAACATGAATATATTCAGATTTAGTTAATAATAAAATTAATAATAATAATAAGATGTTGGAATTATACTTAAATGCTTTTAACTTTAAAATATTAATTAAAACTTTTGACAATATATTAATTAAAATATTTATTTAAAATTGTGTAATAAAATTAATTTAAATATGTTTAAAGAAATGAATTAATAGAACGTTAATTAATTAAACTATTAAAACAATAATTAACATTAATATTAATTAATTACAACATTAACATTAATTAATTAATTAAAGCATTTAATAACAGTAAATAAAATACTTGACGATATATTAATTAAAATATTTGTATAAAAGTCTGCAAGGTGAGCGAAGATGAAACCTCATGAAGTGTGGTTAAACATTGAGACAATTATTGTCGTAATTGAGACAATTATTCGGTATAATATGAAAGTCTATATTATTGAATTTAATAATAAGTTTTATAATATTTGTTTTAATATTACAGTTTATAATATTAAGTTTCTATATATATAGGGCTTATAATATTTGGTTTTAATATTATTATTTACGTTATGGAGTAATATGTTGGGTTATAATATATATTCTAATATATGGGGCTTATAATTAGGCTTTAATATTGCGTTTATAATATTATGGTTTAATATTAGGGTTTATAATATTGTGTTTAATATTTAGAGTTTATAACATCAGGGATTATAATATTTCAGTTCATAATATTGATTCTTAGGGTTTATTGTTATCTTGTGTTTTTAATATTGATGCCTTGGACTTATTGATCCCTTATGTATTTAATATTTATCTCTTGGGTTCATGAATATCCTCGGTTTGTAATTTAAATCCTTGAGGTTTATTAGTTCATTTGGTTTATAATATTAATAACCCCTTAGGTTTATTAATCTCTTGGAGTTTAAAATATTAATTCTTATGGTTTATTAATCTCTTTATTTTAAAGTATTAATTCTTATGCTTTATTAATTTCTTGGTTTATAATATTAATATTTATCCCTTCGATTCACCAATTCCTTTGGTTTATAATATTAAACCCTTAGGTTTATTAGTTCATTTGGTCTATATCATTAATAATCTCTTCAGTTTATTAATCTCTTCATTTTAAACTATTAATTTGTAGGGTTTATTAATTTCTTAGGTTTTTAGTTTAAGGTATTAATTATTAGGGTTTATTCATCCCTCGAGTTTCCAGTTCTTTGGTTTGGTAATATTAGGCGCTAAATATTAGTCTTACACTTTAATATTAATGCATGGTCCAATGTCACGTTATGAAAAACATTGTCTCAATATGAAAATCAGCCATGGGCTACCATTGTTAATCGTAGTTAGTCGTAGTCAATGAAGGTCTTCCATGCTCGAATGTCACATTGTGACAAAGATTTTCTGAATATTAAAACTAACCATGGAAAACCATGGTCATTCTTCATCCAACGTCGCATTGTGACAATAATTGTCTGAATGTTTACATCAAGCATGCTCAACCATGTTTATTTTACAGTTTATAATATTTATCTAAATATTTTTGTATAATTGAGGTTTAGAATATTTATCTAAAGTTTTTCATATACTTTAGTTTTATAATATTAATATCTTAGGTATAATATTATTCCCTTAAGTTTATAATATTGATAATCATGTGAGTTTATCAAACCTTTTGTTTAAGATATTAATGTTTAGGCTTTATTACTCTCTTATGTTTTTCGTATTGATCGCTTCACCTTATTGGTCCCTTAGGTTTTTAATATTTATCCTTTGGGTTCACTAATTCTTGTGGTTTATAATATAAAACCCTTGTGTTTATTAGTTCCTTTCATTCATAATATTATTCCACCCTTCGGTCTTAGCATCTCTTGAGTTAAAAATATTAATTCTTAGATTTATTAATTTCTTAGTTTTTTGAGAAAAAAATATAAATTCTTAATCTTTATTAATCTCTTGTGCTTTTAATATTGATCCCTTGACCTGATTGATCCCTTAGGTTTTTAATATTTATCCCTTTGGTTCACCAATTCCTTTGGTTTGTAAAATCAAAACCTTGGTGTTATTAGTTCTTTATGTTTATCATATAAATAACCCCTTGGGATTATTAATATCTTGAGTTTAAAATATTATTTCTTAGGGTCTCTTAATCTCTTGAGTTTAAAATATTAATTCTTAGGGTGTATTACTTTATTGGTTTATAATATTAATATTTATCCCTTGGGTTCACCAATTGCTTTGGTTTTTAATACTAACCCTTGAGTTTATTACTTCTTTTGGTTTATAATATTAATAATGTCTTGGGTTTAAAAATCTATTTAATTTAGAATATTAATTATTAGGGTTTATTAATTTCTTAGGTTTTTATGTTTAAAATTTTTATTCTTAGGGTTTAATAATCTTTTTTGTTTTTAATATTGATCCCTTGGCCTTATTTATCATGAAGGTTTTTAATATTTATCCCCTCGGTTCACCGATTCCTTTGGTTTATAATATTAAACCCTTGCATTTATTAGTTATTTGGTTTATAATATTAATAATCCCTTGGGTTTATTAATATTTTGAGTCTTAATATTATGATTTACATTGTGACGTAATATGTTGGGTTATAATATAGATTCTAATATATATTGTTTATAATTAGGGGTTAATATTGGGTTTAATATTAGGATTTATAAGATTGTGTTTAATATTTAGAGTTTATAACATTGGGGATTATAATATTTTAGGTCATAATACTGATTCATAGGTTTTATTGATCTCTTGTGTTTTTAATATTTATCCCCTCACCTTATTGATCCCTTAGGTCTTTAATATTTATCTCTTGGTTTCACCAATTCCTTTTATTTGTAATATTAAACCCTTGGGTTTATTATGTTGGTTTATAATATTAATAACCCCTTAGGGTTTATTAATCACTTAAGTTTAAAATATTAAGTCTTGGGGTTTATTAATCTCTTAAGTTTAAAATATTAATTCTTTTGCTTTACTAATTTCTTGGTTTATAATATTAATAATCCCTTTGGTTTATTAGTATCTTCACTTTAAATTATTAATTATTAGGGTTTATTCATTTCTTATGTTTTAAGTTTAAGATATTAGCTATTAGGGTTTATTAATCCCTTGAGTTTTCTAATTCTTTGGGTTGCTAATATTAGGTGTTAAATATTAGTCTTACACTTTAATATTAATGCATGGTCCAATGTCACATTATGAAAAACATTGTCTCAATATTAAAACCAGCCATGGGTTGCCATTGTTAATCATAGTTAGTTAAAGTCAATGAAGGTCTTCCATGGTCGAATGTCACATTGTGAAAAATATTGCCTCAATATGAAAATCACCCATGGAAAACCATGATCATTCTTCACCCAATGTCGCATTGTGACAACAATTGTCTCAATGTTTAAATCAAGCATACTTAACCATGTTTATTTTATGGTGTATAGTATTTATCTAAATATTTTTCTATAGTTCAAGTTTATAATATTTATCTAAAGGTTTTTATATACTTGAGGTTTATAATATTAATATCTTAGGTTTAATATTATTCCCTTGAGTATATAATATTAATAATCATGTGAGCTTATCAAACCCTTTTGTTTAAGATATTAATTTTTAGGGTTTATTAATCTCTTATGTTTTTCATATTGATCCCTTCGTCTTATTGACCAATTAAGTTTTTAATATTTATCCCTTGGGTTTATAATATAAATCTCTTGGGTTTATTAATTTTTTTCATTTATAATATTAAACCACTCTTGGATCTAAGAATCTCTTGAGTTAAAAATATTAATTCTTACGGTATTGAATTTCTTAGGTTTTTGAGATAAAAATACTAATTCTTAGGCTTTATTAATCTGTTGTGTTTTTAATATTGATCCATTGGCATTACTGATCCCTTAGATATTTAATATTTATCCCTTTGATTCACCAATTCCTCTGGTTTCTAATATCAAAACCTTGGTGTTATTATTTCTTTATGTTTAAAATATTAATAACCCCTTGGTTTATTAATCTCTTGAGTTTAAAATATTAATTATTAGGGTGTGTTAACTTATTGGTTTATAATATTAATATTTATCCCTTGGGTTCACCAATTACTTTCGTTTATAATATTAAACCCTCGGGTTTACTACTTCTTTTGGTTTATAATATTAATAATGTATTGGGTTTATTAATCTATTTAATTTAAAATATCAATTATTAGGGTTTATTAATTTCTTAGGTTTTTTGGTTTAAAAAAATTATTCTTAGGGTTTAATAATCTTTTTTATTTTAATATTGATCCCTCGACCTTAATGATAATGTAGGTTTTTAATATTTATATCCTCGTTTCACAAATACCTTTGGTTTAGAATATTAAACCCTTGTGTTTATTAGTTATTTTGGCTTATAATATTAATAATCCATTCAATTTATTAATATTTTGAGTTTTAATATTATGATTTACATTATGGTGTAATATGTTAGGTTATAATATAGATTCTAATATATAGTTTTTATAATTAGGGGTTAATATTGTGTTTAATATTAGGGTTTATAATATTGTGTTTAATATTTACAGCTTATAACATTGGGTATTATAATATTTCAGTTCATAATAGTGATTTTTAGGGTTTATTGATCTCTTGTGTTTTTAATGTTGATCCCTTAGCCTTATTGATCCCTTAGGTCTTTAATATTTATCCCTTCCGTTCACCAATTCCTTTGGTTTGTAATATTAAACCCTTGAGTTTATTATTTTGGTTTATAATATTAATAACCCCTTGAGTTTATTAATTTTAAAATATTAAGTCTTAGGGTTTATTAATATCTTCACTTTAAAATAGGAATTCTTATGCTTTATTAATTTCTTGGTTTATAATATTAATAGTTATCCCTTGGGTTCACCAATTCCTTTGTTTTATAATATTAAACCCTTCGTTTTATTAGTTCTTTTTGTTTATAATATTCATAATAGCTTTAGTTTATTAATTTCTTTAGTTTAAATTAGTAATTTTCAGGGTTTATTCATTTCTTACATTTTGAGTTTAAGATATTAATTATTAAGGTTTATTAATCCCTTGAGTTTCCTAATTCTTTGGGTTGGTAATATTAGGCATTAAATATTAGTCATACACTTTAATATTAATATGTGGTCCAATGTGACATTATGAAAAACATTCTCTATATGAAAATCAACCATGGGCTACCATTGTTAATCATAGTTAGTCATAGTCAATCAAGGACTTCCATGGTAGAATGTCACATAGCGACAAATATTGTCTCAATATGAAAATCAACCATGGCAAATCATTGTCATTCTTCTTCCAACGCCGCATTATGACAATAACTGTCTCAATTTTTATGTCAAACATGCTCAACCATGTTTATTTTACGGTTTATAGTATTTATCTAAAGGTTTTTATATACTTGAGGTTTATAATATTAATCTCTTAAATTTAATATTATTTCCTTGAGTTTATAATATTAATAACTATGTGAGTTTATCAAACCTTTTTTTTAAGATATTAATTTGCGGGCTTTTTTAATCTCTTATGTTTTTTGTATTGATTCCTTCGCCTTATTTATCCCTTAGGTTTTTAATATTTGTCCATTGGGTTCACAAATTCATTGGGTTTATCACATAAAACCCTTTTTTTATTATTTCTTTTCGTTCATAATATTAAACCACACTTGGGTCTTACAATCTCTTGAGATTAAAATATTAATTCTTAGGGTCTATTAATTTCTTAGGTTTTGGAGTGAAAAATATTAATTATTAGGGTTTTTTAATCTCTTGTGTTTTTAATATTTGATCCCTTGGCCTTATTGATCACTTATGTCTTTAATATTTATCCCTTGGGTTCACCAATTCCTTTGGTCTGTGATATCCAATCCTCAGCTTTATTAGTTCTTTTTGTTTATAATATTAATAATCCCTTGGGTTTATTAATCTATTTAGTTTAAAATATTAATTATTAGCGTTTATTAATATTTTGAGTTTAAGATATTAATTGTTAGAGTTTATTAATTTCTTGGTTTATAATATTAATATTTATCTGTGGGTTGACCAATTACATTGGTTTATAGTATTAAACCCTCTTCTTTTGGTTTATAATATTAATAATGTCTTGGTTTTATTAATCTATTTAATTTAAAATATTAATTATTAGGGTTTATTAATTTCTTAGGTTTTTGAGTTAAAAAAAATTATTCTTAGGGTTTAGTAATCTTTTGTGTTTTTAATATTGATCCCTTGGACTTATTGGTCGTGTATGTTTTTAATATTTATCCATTGGGTTCATAGATTCCTTTGGTTTATAATATTAAACCCTTGCATTTATTTGTTCTTTTGGTTTATAATATTAGTAACACCTTTGGTTTATTAATCTTTTGAGTTTAAATATTGATTATTATGGTATTAATATCCTAGGTTTTTCAGTATAAAATATTAATTCTTGGAGTTTATTAATTTCTTGTCTTTTTAATATTAATCCCTTGGCTTTATTGATCTCTTGGGTTTATTATTTCCTTGGGGTTTTAATATCAATCCATTTTTTTATTAATCCTTTATATTTTTAATTCATTGGGTTTATAATATTAACAATCCCTAAAGTTGATTCTTATCTTTGGTTTATAATATTAATAATCATGTGAGTTTATCATTCATTTGTATTTAAAATATTAATTCCTAGTCTTTATTAATCTGTTCTCTTTTTAATATGGATCCCTTGGGCTTGTTGATCTCTTAAGTTTTTAATATTCTCCCCTTGGGTTTGCCAATTCTTTGGGTTTATAATATTAGACCATTGGGATTATTAATTCTTTTGGATTATAATATTAATAATCCCTTTATATATTGGTAAGAGATATACACTTATTATAAATAGTAATAAAATACTAGTATTATGTTATATTTTAATTTTAGTATATTTTTTATTATAACTATTAATGTATTGAAAAAATTTAACCATATTTTATTATTTTATATTTTATTATCAAATTATATATATATATATATTATTTCAATATATAGTATTAATATAGTTTATATTATTAATATATTACAAGTAGATATATAAGATATATTGGTAATTACATTCAATGTATAATGACTATTTTGGTAAAATATATGTGGTGGGTGTTGCATAGAGGTCTATTCGCGTATATCAAACACATTAGTGAATGTGGTTGTAAATCTATTTCATATACATTTATCCGCATATATCAACCACATTGATAAATGTGATCGTGCTAATATACTGTCCCCATATCAACGTTTGAATGTGTTTGGGGCTTATGGTAATAGACCTGAGAAGGGAAATAGTATTATAACATAAAGACAGGAACTAGATGGAAAAAGTAAGGAAATTGGTTAGCAACTATGAAAACTATTAGTAAAAGTGGAATAATAAATAGCAACTGTGTTGCTCAAATTCCATTATCACAATAGATAGTGAGTTTAGTGGAGAAAGTATGAAAGGAAACCACACTACTAATTTGCAATGTGGTTCATTCAACTCAATTCATAGCCAATGCTGGAATGGTTTAGTTTTAATACGAACTAGGAAACACAACACATTCAGTAGAGAGACTATAAATTTACCGTCAGGTACAATGGGATGTCAAGTGAAAATATTACATTCAACTTTGAATAACAATATGAATTAATCAATGGTGACAACATGTAGGAAAAATATATATTCCTCAGACAGTTATCAAATATATAAGAGCTCAACAATGAATCATCAAAAAGAGACACAATAGACATAGTATATATTGTGTCATTTACCGAGTTCTATTAGCAGAATAAAATTCGAGAAAACAAATCTTTTGTTTCAAACAAATAGTGAAACTAAATATCACGAAATAAAATTCACCCAAGAACGAACCATATGTTAATCAAGTTACGTAAATTTTGAAGTTATATTCTAATTCAATTCGAAATTTTTGTAAACTATGGTCATACATCGTATTAAAATAAATATATTCACAAAGTATAACAAACGTATATGATTATAGCGATTTTTCTGAGCAAAGTAAAAACAGAAATGCACCATAACTATAACCCATAAGAGGAATGGCATCCATGAAATATACTAAATTTGTAAATATTCAGTGTATTCAATAACTTGAATACACATCATGTATAGACATTCAGGAAATTCATAGATGTGTCATTTTAATCAACTAATCCCTAGAATCGAGAGACAATTCCATATCAACGGAGTAGTATTACAAATTTATGTGCATACTGGATAGCAAATATAATAATTTTAAAGTGTTTCAAATACAAGAATCATAACCAAGGACATAATATTATAGAGAGGGGTGTTTTTAGACAATATTTAAAATATCTTATGAGCAAATTGTCTTAATTTGAGATTAAAAAAAATTGTAAATTATCTTTAAGAAAGTGTCTCAAACTATTGTCTTAAAAAATTGTTTCTATACACACAATATACACTACTACGTATAAAGGGATTTAAAGACAAAATTTGAGACAATTTTTTGTTAAATTGTCTTAACTTGAGGCAAAATAAAAGTTGTGTATTGTCTTAAAGATTTTCTTTAAGCCACTCTCTCAAATTACTGTTTCAAAATATTGTCTCTATGAAGAAAATATATACCACAAGCATTATTGTCTTTTCGGAAAAAAAATATTTTTTCTCTCCAGATACAATAGTTGAGATTAAATAATATTGTCTTTATAGAGACAATATGTCTTTAATCCCAAATATTGTCTTTTTAGAGAAAATAAAAAATTATATTTAACGTCAATACAATATTACCAGAAAAATATCTCGCAATTGAAATAGATAAATATAAAAAGTATTTAATTTAAAATAAACTACAATGTTATTAATTGATTCTTGTTAGGGTACAATGGAATCAAACCACCAACTTGCTACTTATAAGACAATTATTTTTCCAATGAGCTAGATCCATTTAAATAATTGTATAAGAAATTATGGAAGTCATTGAAATTGAATAGACAAACATTGATTTAAAAATAATTCTTGTTACATAATGACATAATCTTTGTAATGTCCATAATCATGCAACTCCTATTTTTAACTCAATGAAAAATAACTTATCTAAATAAGATATCAAATCCATAAACCAATAAACTAGCAATCTAACACCATGTTGGAATTTTATTTTGCATTAATACACATCTTCGTTATCTATTTTTGTTTTAAAAAAAACTTGTGCAAGCACAAAGACTTTCATTTTGATATTAACCTTGATTTGAAGGTTGTAAGATTTTTTTGGAATTCTCCACCTTCTAAGTCACAAATGAGCCAGAATAAATGGCCACCTATCTAAATAGACAACTTTAGAAGAATTCAATTAGACAACATGAAAAAATAATAATAATTCAATTGAACAACATGAAAACATAATATGAAATTGGATTTATAGTTTATTAGACGTAGTCATCAAATACAATGGAATAAATCACAAAATTTTTCTCTTTTCAGGGAAAGAGAGAAACTTCATTTTTTAGTGAACAATCTATACCATTGTTGCAAATATCTTATATTTCTCTTGAGTTTTACAGGTAGTTGATTCGTTCAATATTTTCATATCTTCATGTCTAGGTTTCTTCAGTTCCAATATTTTCCTACAATTTCTATCATTTGAAATATTGTGTGATATTTCCTGGAAGTTCTATCATCTGATATTTTTTTTTATATTTCCAAGGATTTTCTTTCTAGAACCTCATTTATTTTTCCGAAAAACGTTATTAGCAACAAGGATCTATACTAGCATTATGAGATGTAATGCATCCAGGTTTTAATTCTTCCAAAAAATGGAGTTTCTACGGAGTTGGTTGGGAGGAAAGAGCACGCGATGAAGGGTCAAAATGATATTTATGAATATTTTATATGATTATCTTGTTTTTACATACATTATTCAATGTAATAACAATTACACCAATGGTTACCATAATTGTGGTTTTTTCTACCAAAGAAACAACATGAGATACTACCTTTTGCAATATCTGTATGATATGCCATATAACTATGAAGCTTTTTCACTTAGACTCTGTATGGTCATTTTATATGCATACATCAGGAGCCACCCCCTTGAATGTTAAATTTTCCAAACCAGAAGACCTTTCTTCTTTTCTGTCTTCTCTCTATCTGACTGAATTGATGGAAATACTCTTGAATGAATAGCACATGTATTCATAGTATTTGGCATGTTCCTTATCTGCATGAGAAAATGATGCAAAAGTGTTGAAAAATAGAGGAATAGTGAAAATAAGAAAACCATATATTATGTGTCAGTTTCAAGGGCCATAATAGAGGAATGGTTAAAAGTATACGCATGTCCTAATAGTATAACCATCAAATGGAAATTTCAAAATACCATCTAGAGTCTAAGAAATGCTCTTACAAAGTCATATTTTTGGTAGAACAGCCCTGCCCCATATGAGGATCATAGCTTATCCCACATGGTGATTCATTATCCTACTTTGAAAAAAATAAATCATTTATTCCTTAACCTCTTATCTCCATCCCAATGACGTTATGGCATAATTATTCAATCGACGTTCCATATCTTCATAGTATTTGGCACATTCCTTACCTGAGTGAGCGATGCATTTTCTAGTGAGAACATCACGTGAGATGGTTGGTGTTGTCACGTCTCCCAAACCCATCCTTTTTTTTTTTTCATTTTCATAAAAGGTCTACATACATCACCCCGATTGGGGAAAGACAATTGAACCTGTGATGAGTGCTACGCCTATAACATAACTGAAATATTCTCCGCTTTATGCGTCGATAACAGTTATAGTTTTTATACTGAATCACTTACAAGTGCAGACTGTTATCCGAGGTTTAGATTCTTTTCAGTACTTATAAACAGCCATGGAGTACAAGAATTTCCATGAGAATTTTTGGGCTTGACCTCCCCTTATAGACTTTTATACTTATATATCTATATATATTGCTTTGTATTTCTCAGATTTTCTGTTCAGAGTTGTGTCCAACTCTAGATGATCACTAGGCCCTTACTCAACCTTCCTAGTTTGCAGGCCTGATAACATTTTCAATATTTTAACGTTTCAACATCGAGGTATAAATGTATGCCTCCTCGCATACATCTATCTTTACGCAGTTAACCACCATTGCTCCAACTAGTTTCCCAGCAGTTTATATGGACGGTAAATAGATGCTCTGTTAATGGTATTTTTACATATTTTTAAAATCTTCCCTCACACACAACTTTTATCACACACTAGATTATTCAATAGGATTTTCCCCCTTATTTACTGTTACAAACATTCAACATGTGTGACACTCTGGGACAGATTCAGCTGTTCCATGGGAAAACTAGGAAACAGATTATCTTGATTCAATCAAATGGGGGTAGAGAATACTGAACTGGATAGTTTAGAATTCCTAGTGTTAGATCCTCGTCCTTAGTTAGGATTCAACTTCCGTATTCATATGCTTACGCTTATATTTAATAGAATATTGTAAATTCTAAATTTTACAATTTTTTCCATTGTAACACAGCTGAGGGTTGTTGTTCCCTACTTTCATTATATATATTAGATTCCCGCCATTTTGATACAGTGATATAGATTTAATTATTTGGCACTGTCGCTCAAGTGGTACCGTTTTAATAATATTTTTTAATAAGGGTTACTAAATTAAATATTTCTTTAAGAGACAGCAAGCTATACCTATACATGGTTATTAGATTTGCTGTTCAATTGATCTATCATCTCTAACCTCATTATTATACAAAATCATCCCTACACCTAAATCATTTGTCCTCTACTATCAATAATGAGTTGCAATGGCAAGATACCTAAACCAATAATCCACCTAATGCGCCATAATAATGCAATAGCAATACAATGCACCATAATTTCCATAATGAACTATAAGTAACATCACAATTTCCATAATTCGTATAAAGTAAACTATAACATCGCACCTACAAAACAGCATATGTTTAATACGTACTTACGATATCTCCAAATTTATGTACGCATACCGATACTATGCCGCCTCCCTCCCAACCTTAGAATCCTCTCTTTTATTCTGGTGACCACCCTGAAAGTAGATCCTCCTTAAGAGACTAACCTCAATCAGTTTTCCAGAGTGGGCCTTATTGCCGTGCTTTCCCCAAGCTTGTTTCCAATTCTGCGTCCAGAATTTCAGGATGCTTTATTCCTGTTTAGCCTAGGCTTCCCATTCTGGGACTCTTTAAAGCTGCTTTAAGCTTTTCCTCAGCTTTTCCAACTTTTTCTCACCTCTTCCCAACTACTCCTCTTCATTGGGGAAATTTAGATTTTTCCTCAAAATCTAAATTAGAAATAATTTCTTTCAAGGATTTTTGAAAGATTTGGGGAAAGTCTTTTTTCCTTTTCCATTACCTCATGGATTAGGCATGTGATCTCACTTTCTCATCTGGTCATAGTGCATGCACAATATTTTATTTATTTTTCATAATTAAGTAGTTAACCATATCCACATAATAATTATCCATTGGGGTCCACTCCCCTATGGATGTATGTTCAAATGTCTAATTTGAAAAGCATAGAACTTGGGGGTGTTACATATTCCCCCTCTGAAAGTAAACACCGTCCTCGGTGTTGACAACTATCTACTTTGTTTATTTTGAACATAATTATGAATGTTGTTCCATCATCTTAGCTTCTATGTTCCATGTAGCTTTTCAGCAGTAAAGTGCTCCACTGCACCTTTACTCTAGCTACTGTTCGTTTTCGCAATTCAATTCCTTCTCGCTTTCATCTTTGAAGCGACTCTGGAAGGAAATTCCTCTTCTGGTTCCACCTGGACCACATTTCAAATCAATCATGTGAGAAGCATCATGTAAAAATTAAAAAAAAAAAATTTCAACATGGAACATATCAGAAAATTTACTATGCAAGGGTAAGGCTAATTTATAAGCCATTAGTTTCCCCCATTTCCAACACCTTCCTCGGTGTTGCACTTTAACGTTGACTTTTTCAATTTTGACAAAGATTTCTTCTTTGTTTTTGCTTTGTTTCCAGCAGAGTACTCTCCTGCTTTATGCAGTTGCTTTTCTTTCTACTTCTTTGCAAGAAGTCTATCTAGAAATCTTTTATTCTGTTTTCCCTGTCCACAATTCATACCAATGTAAGAAATGTCAGTTACATACAATTGATCATCCACAACATCATTCTGCATTTCAATAACTTAATAATTTCAGTTATTAGTCAAACCGTTCAGGTTCATAATAGTTTAGTGCACTTTTAGTACACTACTTATCCTTTCTTGTTTCTTTAGTGAGGTTTTTTCCTCCTTCAACTTGGTCCAATTCAGCTTTTCTGGAGTTTCTAGGTGATTTATCTTCACCTTTTTCCTTCTTGTTTCCAGAGTGTACAATTTCCTGTTACACACTTGGCTAAACAATTTGACAATTTTTCATTAGTACTCATAAATGAATGAAAACAATTGTACTATATGCATGATTATGCTTACCCTTTTTCAGTTCATCACTGTACTTCCAGTACCTTCTCTTTTTTTTTTTCGTAGCTGTATGATTTCACACTATTTCCCCCTATCTTTGAATTTAAGACTCAGGAAAATTACATAAAATTTACACCAACAACATTTTATAGTGTGAATGCAAGTAATTACTATCATTCGTCCCATTCACAAGTATTACTAGTTGATAATGTCAAAATAGAATTTGACACAATTTTCCCCTTTTCAAAGAATTACCACAATTTATACATTTTCTAAAAAAAAATCTTCACATTCTACTGGGACCACTTATTCTACCACCATAGTATTTATTACTCCTTTAACCATAATTAGAGCAATAATATTCAGCCATATGATAAAATATGTCCTTCCCTTGTACTTGCAGCTTTTAAGGTGAATTCACTTTTAATAATCCCCAGTGAAATTTTTTTTTCTCCTTTAATTCCGTGGGTATAAAGTTTTGAGAAATAACTTAACATGTATGAAGATATTATATTCATACAACTCAACAAGGTTAACATTATAACATATAACCAGATCGCCTGTATTTATAATGTTACTTGTAGATTTTAACTTATGTCCCACGTGCAATTTGTTTCTTTTTAATTTATCCTCAATTCCACCACATTGTATATATATTCCAATAAAGTGAAACAATGTAGTGGCTAGTCTATGATATTCAAAAGGGTGCTAGAGAATTAATAAACTCATTTTATATGATTCGATAATATCTATAAGTGTATGTATTTGAGTCCAATTCTAACCTTACATTTTAAAGAAAATATCATGGCCATATAAATCACAATTAAAGGCCTTTAGTTAAATGCTATTCAATATATATAAATATACTTCAAGAGAAAAATAACAAGTACTATAGAACATGTATATTGAATTCGGGTCAACCACAAAATAACTGTATTGAGTTCATCTCAAGTTCAGAATTAAGGTTGTCTCTAGCTGTAATGATCATAAGAATCTCCTTTAGAATTGATTCACGATTGCATTTGTAACGCCTCCCGTTAAGAATTTTTTTTTTTTTTTTTCTTCTATAACATAAGGTCTTGTTAATAATATCCACTATGGCTTATGGGAAATTTCCCTTGAATACCTTAACCCATTATATCCATATATCCATATATCCATATTTACCTTATATCCATATATCCATATATCCCTATATGCCTTACTTGTTTTATACGTGTTTCAAATTAATATATATATACTACTTGTATATAGCGCCTTGGAAATCACCATTTGATGCTATATCTATAGCTAATATAATCATATATATATATATATATATACCTCCAACTAACCATTAGATAATATATATATATAGCTAATATGTTTGTTTATATCATATATATACATCCAACTAACCATTTCATTAAACTTGACATATATATATATTCAAAAGTTCATTGAACTACTATATGTATCTTCAGTTCCCATAAGTACATATATTATGTCTAATTCTAAACCCCCTTTTTTTTTTTTTTATAACCGAACATGGCCTATGTGAATATAGACCCCATTCGTTCCATGAGAAAATGAGTATATACCCATTATAAGTATACCCCATGTGCTACAGGTCTGTATATCCGATAGGAGCGTTACCTTACTGATAATATATATCTATATGACATATCTTTATTCCAAACCTTTAACATACTTAGTCTTATATATATATATTATATATATATGTTTAATATTTAATACTAACCAACATTTACTATTTAATATTGAATGTTTAATAGGTGATAGGGTATGTATTAACTTAATGGGCGCATCATTATAAACATGTAGCACCTCTTCGCATTGGTAGAAGTCAAGACCTTTTTGTTAATATTTACTTGACGTGCTACCATATACATGGTACCCATAGGTTGGAATTATCTCCTTTAATAATTACAATTTTACCTTTCACGTATACCACGGCTACGTGTAATGGTTCCGGTGGTAGGTTGACTAGGTTGTATAGCGGTTAAGGGTGTTGAGTTTAATCCTCGCGGGTTCCATTCGGCGCGAGTTATGGAGTGTAACCCTGGTGTTGAGAGCTTCCGGCGGTATGAGTAAACCGGTTTTACCGCTTGGCCGGTTTTATAATACTACATCCGCCTGTCACAGTGCGGTCCCAAAACCACAAGCTGCGCCCTATCCCATCTGCAGCCCGGTGCCCGCACATGATACGATTTCGGTGTCGAGTGTTTGTACAGATGACAAGTTCGTCGGCGGCCACCAACTTCTAGCTGAGTGACAACTCGTTCCACTTTTCACAGCTACTCCAGTACTGGAAGTGTGTTTCACTAACAGCTGGACAGGGGAGGGTGAAAGGGGGTATTTTCGATGAGCAACATCGCATGATTTCTCCTGCAGCCCGCCTCCCCAGTACTATGTACAGGCTTAAAATAATATTTAACTGATCAGAGGGTACTGAAATTTTAGCTCAGCATGGATCTGCTGAAATCCTCTTTCAGATTTCGTAACAGGCCGAGCTCACTGGAGGGTACTGGGGTAAATCCACGAAGCGCATTGTCTCAGTACTTTTAGCAGTCGTGTTTTAGGGTTTGGCGATCCTTATTAACCTCGCTCTCTCGGTCTGATCTCATTCATATTCGTCTCCGTCCTGTCATTATTTCAGAGCTTGCTGAGTTAAAGGCTTCTGGTTTTGTATCGCTGATTCTCACACTCCAGCCCATCTTCCTTCCTGGCTACTCATGGATATTCAACAAATTTTTGATTTCATGCAACGTAGTACGTGTTATTTTTCATCTTACTGCTTTATGCTAGCCATGCGTTCGACGCTCATACTGTTGGTTTCTTGGAATCATTGCAGGTCTCAGATTGTTCATGAAGGTGTCCGAGCTTAACTCTAGCGACGGAAGACGGGTGAGTTTTCCATGGAACGATTTGGACGTGGCTACCATGGCCTACTTCCATACGATTTCCTTTCTATTCTTGGCCCTGTTCTGGCTTCGGCCTTGGGGAGGTTTGCAGGAAACGATTTCGACCATTTTCTTTCGTCTAACCCTGCGCCCCAGTACATATTTGTTTGACTTTTGTTTATCTAGTTCTCAGCCGGTATGTTTTGGGACGTCTGAAGCAACTGGGTTTTCATGGCAGGTTTCTTGTTACACGTTTTGTTAACTGTTTATCTCTCGGCGTCAAAGCCCAGTGAATTTATTTTATTTCTATTGTTCAGTTTCATGCTAATAGCAGAATGCGGGGTCTAACTCTCTGTATTCGAACACGATTAAATCTGTGCTAAGATAAAGGAATAATGACATCGTTCGGGCGGCAGAGGTGAGGTTTACTCTCTGGCTCTTTTAACATGGTAATTTTTCATATAACCAGAAATCTCCACTCGGTCTCATAATACGTTTGATTTAAAACTGTGGAGGTTTAAATGCTAGGGCGTAATGATTAGGGTTAACGCTGTTGTTTTCCACATTGTTTTAGCGTTCGGCCTGTCAACCCTATTTGTTTTACCTTTAACTTTAACAGTTATCCATGGCGCCTATTCGTTTTACCTTTAAATTTAACAGTTATCCATGGCGCCGTGAGGTATCTATGTTGCTAACATGTAATGGTTTCGTTGATTATGGTGTCAGTACAGAGTCGTTTAATTTATCAACCATTCGGTTTTATAAGTTAACCACACCTTCGTTCCAACAGCGACAATGATAACTTATATAGTTTCGTGCTTTCATGTCGATACCCACTTCCTTTGTACTTATATGATCCGATATATATATTTTATAATTATATTTCTGCGTAGCACACGTAGTGGAAAGTATATAGGTTATGTGTATAGCGCGCCAGTGACATATAATTTTCGGGTAGATCTGTCTATACCTATATGGCGCATTTAGGGTCGCACTAACAGATACCTAAATGTGTAATATTCTATACTTGTTAGTACATATAGCTATACACTTTTGGTCTTAAATGCATATGTATAGATTTTTTTTCATAGTTCTATTGAGGATATGCCTTGAGCATAAATTTTCTCCCTTACCCTTATCTCGTGTCAAAGTTTAAAGAGGAAGTGAATACACATAATACTGTATACGGTGCTATGAGAATTTTAACCCTTGTATAATGTAAAGTTTACTTTATGGCTTCATAAGAGTCAACTACATATTCTATATTTCTTGCTTGTAAACCTTATTATTTTTTTTTATTAATAAAGTATACCTATAAGTGTTTAAGGGTGCTTGACTAAAGAACCCTAATTAATAATGTAAATTTCTTTGCTATGTTCCAGGTCTCCTTCTTTTTTTTAAGGAGAAGAATGTAATGTAGATATGAAATCTACACCTTTATAATGGTATAATGTTCCTATAGAATGGAATTAGATTTTTTTTCTAGAATCCCTAAGCGCATATATTGTCATATGGTATGTTGTATATAGGTATTCAATAGTCATTGTAACGTAGAACTTAATTGTAACTTTAATGCTTGACTATGATGCTTTGTCCAGAATTTGAGATGCATTACATAACATAATATGCTCCATCAATGCTATGAATTGTATTTTCCTTAGGTAGAATAGAATTTTCTTTTAAAAGCAAAAAAAATGTCGACATGCCTAATCTAACCTCTTTTAATTTTCTGCTATGATATCCTATAACTCTAAGTCTACTAATGTAGTTTTCCACTTGCATATGAGCATAAAGTTTCACAATTATGGAGCAAGGTAATATTCAATTTTCCTGCACAGCTTTGAATGTCAAAATTCATGGTATTTACTTCCAGCTGGTTATATTTATACTATGTACTTTCTAGTACTTTTATAATGTTTCTCTAGCAGACTCATAAGCATACAATAAATCATTTGTGCCTACAATAAACAAAACCCGGATTAATCATCTGTAGAGGGTAAGTACTTCAGATTTAAACCGATCTTGGTTTAGAGATTCTGGAGTTTCTACTCTATGGATTTTCTGGGCTACAACTAAACAGTATCCGAAAGGTGAAGGCCTGATGATGGATTCTGTTAAATGTAGTACCAAAATCAAACATATAGATTCTCTTAAAAAAAATTTTTTTTATATGTAGCTAATTCATACCATAGAGCATCTGAATGAATAGAAAATTTCAGGAACATACCAATATTGCAATTGACCAACCTCCCACCACAGAACAACCTTGACTCTTATCTCTATAAGTTCCCTTTTCTATGTATCTAGGGAATAAATATAAATTCATTTTTCTCTTATTTTTCATCACAGTAAGGAATACTTAGTTTAGAAGTTTTTTTTAGAATGGAATTTATCCTTCTATACTCCTTTATCCATATAGAAAATTTCATACTCTATTATTTTACATAGAAATGCTATTTTTCTGAGAGATATCGGTTTCCAGTTTTAAACCTATTATAGGTTTAACCATTCTGGTATATGAGCCTCCTCATATTACTCCCATATCAATGTTTCTACTTCCTCACCATCTGTTACATGTATACTTGAAATTATATCCAAGATATTTGTATACTTGAAGAAATATTTTTAATATTCATAAAATTTATAACAGTTAACCATTTCTTTGTGAGCACATATCTTGCCCAATTTTTGAACTTTGCTCCGATACCATTTCTCACGTCTCCCAAACCCATCCTTTTTTTTTTTTCATTTTCATAACAGGTCTACATACATCACCCCGATTGGGGAAAGACAATTGAACCAGTGATGAGTGCTACGCCTATAACATAACTCAAATATTCTCCTCTTTATGCGTCGATAACAATTATAGTTTTTATACTGAATCATTTATAAATGCAGACTGTTATCCGGGGTTTAGATTCTTTTTAGTATTTATAGACAGCCATGGAATACAAGAATTTCCATGAGAATTTTTGGGCTTGACCTCCCCTCTTCTCAGTCCATATAGTAGACTTATATATCTATATATATTACTTTGTATTTCTCAGGTTTTCTGTTCAAAGTTGTATCCAACTCTAGATGATCACTAGGCCCTTACTCAAACTCCCCAGTTTGCAGGCCTGATAACATTTTCAATAATTTTAAAGTTTCAGCATCGAGGTATAGATGTATGCCTCCTCGCATACATCTATCTCTATGCAGTTACCCTCCATTGCTCCAACTACTTTCCCAGTAGTTTCTATGGACGGTTAAACAGATGCTCTGTTCATGGTATTTTTACACATGCTTACAACCTTCCCTGTCACAAACTTTTATCACACACTAGATTGTTCAATAGGATTTTCCTCTTATTTTACTGTTACAACATTCAACATGTGTGACACTCTGGTACAGATTCAACTGTTCCATGTGAAAACTAGGAAACAGATCCTCTTGCTTCAATCAAATGGTGGTAGAGGAAACTGAACTGGATAGTTTAGAATTCCTAGTATTTAATTCTCGTACTTAGTTAGGATTCAACTTCTACTTCCATATGTGTACAATTACATTTAACAGAATATTTTAAATTCTAAATTTTACAATTCTTTCCATTGTAACACAGCTGAGGGTTGTTGTTCCCTACTTTCTGTTATTGATTACAGTGAATTCTGGGCCATCAGTATTGTTATGATAGATTTAATTATTTGGCACTTGCTGTTCATGGGTACTGTTTGGTTAACATTTTCTGGTTATACACACAGAAATTAAATACTCCTTTAAAAGATAGCGAGCTATCCTACACCTAGTTATTAGATTTGCGGTTCAATTGATCTATCATCTCCAATCTCATTATTACAAGGTACTCATCCCTACACCCAACCATTTGTCTCTACTATCAATAGCTGTAGTTGCAATTACATAAGATACTGAACCATTAATCCATCTAACATTTGCATAATGCAACATAACATAACAATTCATAATTTCCATAATGAACTATAACATCACAATTTCATAACTTGCATAAAGGAACTATAACATCACAATTTCATAAAACAGGGATATGTTTAACACAGACTTACAGATATCTCCAAATTTATGCATGCACAACTCTACTATGACCAGTCCTCCCAACCTTAGAATCCTCTTTATCTCCCTGGATTCACCCTCGAGCAGAGATCCTCCCAGAACAGACTAACCTCAATCTGTTCTGGAGCAGCTTATTTAAGCTGTGCTTTCCCCAAAGCCTGTTTCCAATTCTGCGTCCAGAATTTCAGGATGCTTTATTCCTGTTTAGCCTAGGCTTCCCATTTTAGGACTCTTTAAAGCTGCTTTAAGCTTTTCCTCAGCTTTTCCAGCTTTTTCTCACCTCTTCCCAACTACTCCTCTTCATTGGGGGAAATTTAGATTTTTCCTCAAAAATCTAAATTAGAAATAATTTCTTTCAAGGATTTTTGAAAGATTTGGGGAAATTCTTTTTCCTTTTCCATTACCTCATGGATTAGGCATGTGATCTCACTTTCTCATCTGGTCATAGTGCATGCACAATATTTTATTTATTTTTCATAATTAAGTAGTTAACCATATCCACATAATAATTATCCATTGGGGTCCACTCCCCTATGGATGTATGTTCAAATGTCTAATTTGAAAAGAATATAACTTGGGGGTGTTACAGGTGTGAGTTATCATTTTCATGCACTCGCTCCTATGCGAATGCAACTGCCTCCTCCATAAATTTCTTTGCCATTCCTTGATGTTGCCTTTAGCCATTCCAAGACAATTATTTTTCTTTCCTCAAGATCAAACATAGTTTCATCTCTATCAAATTAATTTTTTTGTTGCAAAAACTGGACAAGAAAAAATATATATTATTTACATACGAAGGAAATCAACATAGAAAACTAATACCATGTTTGATGAATAAATTGTGAGCACTGCTTAATTTTATTCCCCTATCCAATTTATTTGAAGCCCCTTCCAATGCTTTCTTTGATATAAAAACTGAATATTGAAACCCACGTTATTAAGAAGGGTATAACCAATAAATTAAAAACCCCATCTATGCCGTCAGATTTCTATTATGGCAAAAGTTCGCACCAGCTTCTTTGTTTCAAGGATCCCATCTCTATAATAAGTAGTTGATGCAAATTTCTGCCCTGATAGAAATCAGAACTATTTGAATGCCAGTGACTACTCACATTGCATGAAGGAAGTGACGGGGAAATTGAAAGAACTGTGTCCTCAATCTAATGGTGCTCGAATATATTCTAGTGGTTCCCTTCTTCATTGTCAGAATAATACCTTATATAGTTAGGATGTGGACACTGGGGATTGTGTTTATTGTTCTCCCACAAATTTCAGATTCAGTGATCCACAAACGTTCCTTAAAGATTCGAGGACTTATCCACACAAATCATAACCGAAACTTCAAAAAATAATGGTTAAGGGAAACACGTAAATATTATTGATGAAAAATTTCCAACCCTTCCACAATCAAAATTTTTGAAGGGGAGTTTTCCTTTATATTTTTCAAATCCCCTTTCCAACTTCCTAGAAAATTTAGCAAATTAATGATCTGATTCATAGTTGGAATATTATTCATATTCTTATTCTTGAGAAACTCATAACAAGTTTGCGTGGATAACATATTATATTATTCTCATCATAGTAGTTGAATGACCATCCTTGCACTAAAATACAATATATTGATTTTTCCGCTAACATTTTAATTGACATTAATTCATTTGCGAAATAATTCAAAGATTGAATCTAGAAACATCGTTTCTCAATCATAACTTATGCGAAATAAAAGTAGTTACAATGAACATTTTCACCAACCGAGTAGTACATATTATCTAGATTTCATTGTATGTCCAAACATATAGTTTCCTTCTCAATATCCAAGGCAACCAATAGACCAACCATGTCCTCAACAAGGTCATAAATTACAACTTTCTCTAGCTTAGAGGGCTGATAAAAACCACCATAAACTCAAAGCTCAAGAGATACAAAATCAAATTCTAATTTTGCAAATGCTATCATCAAATGCAGCAAATAGTAGCCCCCCAATGAGGGTGCTTGTTGTTAAGTGCCACAAGGCAGGTGGAAGGTGATCTCACTGACCGGACAATGGTTCATGCATGAGAACTCAGTCGGCATGCATATCACCAGGTATGCGGCATTATTTGAAATGATGCCGCATTTATTAAGACATGTTGGATTTTCAGGAGAGCATCAGAATGTGAAAAATAAGAAAAGCTCAAGGAGGCAACATCGGAATACGCATAAAACATTTCAAAGAAGGAGGCGCAGCGATTTCAGGCCAGGTACTAGTGTAGACATTATTCAGAGGCTTCCACTGTGTGTTCAGGGGTATGTAACTCTCTATTCCAACATTACGTTTCTAGTTATTAATTTGCAGATGAGCCAGGATAGAGAAGGATTCAAAATGTGTGGAATGCATTTGGAAATCAATAGTCAAAAGGTCAAGAATTCAAATTTCTTAGTATTATAAGAAGCCATTCAACCTTGTTTTCATGATACCTGTAGCGTCAAGGAGTTCTATTTCATAACCTCCATGTATTTCAAGCATGCATGCAATTTTAACTCTGATGGTAAATTGAAATTGTTTTCAAATTATTATAATTTCTGGATGCATCGAGTTGAATCTAGGCTTATTGGGGAAGCAAACTCGTTTAAGGATTCGGGCAAGTGTTTTTGCACATGTTTCCACCTTTGTTTGGATAATATAAATGAATTAGGGAATAATTTGGGCCTCTGTTGTCTGTTTGAATGCCTCGTCTATTTTAGGCAGGGGAACATCTTAAAAATACCTTGTTTGCAAATCTATAAAACCATAGGGGAAATTCATAATATTTTCCGTGAATGTCTTGTCTATCTGTTTCTGTAAAAGTCCAAGAATCTCTCGAATACTAGTGGTCATCGCAATGAAGGTAAATTTTATGATATTTGTTCAGAAGGAATAAAATGTCATTGTCATATTTGGATTTTTCCTATATCTTTTGTCAGAGTCTCTATATCTGACAACTTAGCTATCCAAATCTATTCGTTAATTACCTCAGTTAACGAAACTACAAAAATCATTATGCGAATTATGTGATAGAGGAAGATTTATCCCTCAAAATGCAAAGTTTAACTGTAATATCTCTTTTCTTCCATCATACAGGCTCTCAGATAGATTACACAGTTTTTAAGGAGAACATTAAGAACAAAACAATGGTGAAGAGGAAAATGAAGAAGAGTAAGGTCAATGCTTAGGATAAAAGGAAGGTTTAGATGGTAAAACCCAAGGCTGAGACTAGTAAAAGAGGTAGGAAGACTAAGAAAGAAATATTACAGAATATCTTGCAAGCGTATTCTTTTGGGAACCCTCCCCAAATCAAGAATAAAATCCAGGGATGGGGAAAATAAAGTTACAGTAATGAGGAGGATAATGAGGCAGAGGAGGAAATAATGGATTTCATTACTAATCTAGGCAATACAAGAGGGTGTCTCTCATTGTTCAATCAAAGTGTTCATACATATTAGATAATGAAATGTGTCCTGGCTAAAGAAATGCAAAGTCTTCGTCCAGGGTAAGGGAATGAAACACTGTCAGTTATTGCACTTTTTCAGGATATTACCATTTAGCTTTAGCAAATCGAGGTGTCACAATATCAAATGACAACTCGAATAGACCGAATTGAGAAGCAGATTTAACATATGCAACAAGTGGACATGCCTGGTTCCACTGCTAAGGATCATGCACCGATATACTCTTCAGATGGATAGTAACCCAACCTATGCTTTAAAAATTTGGGAATAGTGTTTATGATTTTAATTTTCATTTAGTTAATGCTTTAAATAGTAAATTGGCCATTGTGGAAAGTAGAAGAAGGAAAAAATTTCAATTTTGGATGGCTTTCAATGCGCTAAGGTGGCCAACAAACCTGGTTTCCTACGAGCAGGTTTAGGCCACCAGCTTTGTATATTATGCAATCTGAGTTTATGGTAATAGAAACTAGTAAGGACCTACCAAATTCACAAAAAAAAGAAAAATAAAATAGTAGCATCTCTCCAGAAATAAAAACACATGCTCACCTATATCACATTGTTACAAATTAGTTAATTCAAAATATACAAAATATAAAACCCCATCGTCACTCTAGCTTTATTAAGCATGGGGATTAAAAAAAAACATATATGAATCTCTCCACATTTATTGGCACATACTTTAAGATATAAATGCATGGGAATACATCTTTTACACCCTGATTACTATATAACAACACCTTTCATGTCCTTTGTAATGGCAACAAAGAAATTGTTTGTTATGGGAATCAAACACCTGCTCCAATTTATTTAACCTTATAACTGAGCTAGAGCCCTCCAACATAAACTCTTTTTTGTTATTTTTACTCCATTTTTGATGGCTATGTGGGTATTAGATGATTTGTATTTGCTCCATTGTTGATGGATATGCAATTATTATATGATATTACTAATGAGGGATAAATTTCTCTAATGAATATATGAATGTTGATTATTATGTCAGTTACTTTTCAAGCACATGCATAAATGTGGATAAAATCATGGATTCAATACTTTATAGATATGAAGGAAATTTTTTAATTGATTTAAAATGAAAAAAAAGAGTAAAAGTTCTAAAACTTTTAAAATTTTAGACTAGAAAAAATGCCATAAGATTCATAAATTTACTATTGAATCCTTAGCATTGAACTAATTCACATTGCAGGAATATATTGGAATGTAAAGATAGGTCAAAAAAATTGCCTGGTGTTGTCTAACATCCACCAAATTCCAAAATTTGAAAACATGTTGTACCTTTTTCAAAGATAGGTGGTCACTGTCTACAATATGGGAAGTAGAACATATTATTAGTAACCAAACCAGGATGGACCAAAGGAAAAATTTGTCTACCATAACTTCTCTTGGCATAGCCACTAGAGATGAGATTGGAGTACTTGTGCCAAACAACCTTTTCTACTCATATCCACAATCTATTTTACCAAATGGATATGATTTTGATAACATTCATAATACTTGAAAACGAACTAGGCTTATGTATGAACTAATAAGAAACTTGTAGACGAGAAAAAAAAATATTTTAGAAATTATTGTCATGTGGGATTTCTAATGATGTTGATGGACATTCCATAAAAAAAAAACTCACTTGATGTTACTAATTCTTGTTTCTCTCCATAGCTTGCATTTGGGCATGGATTTTATGAATATTATGAATATGCATGAAATCCATTCCTCCTCACCTCTTCTACAATTTTGTCTTGAAGATTGAAATATATTACTCTTCATGAAATACAAAAGACGAGGATATGTAATAGTTTGATGGTAGTAGGAAAGCTCCTAACTTTTTTTTTAAATCCCTAGTATGCTAATGGAGGTCAAAAACTCAGGTTCACAGAGTACGGTGTTTGAGAAAAAAGGAAATGCATGTAGAGAGCCATTAAGTATGACCCTTATAACACCTGTGACTACCCGCGAGTCTTGATGGGTCTTATAGTGAGACATGTCACTCACATAGAAATTGTAGTTCTTACAAGTACCCATGAACACACATGTTAAAATCTTCCACCTGCATTAAAATCACATTTAACCCATGTAAGACCCGTGAAGACCCTCAAAATTCTACTTTTTTCCTATTTTGTTGGAAATCATGTAGACGGAAAGGGAAAATTGATGGAAGAAAATGTTTTATGAGTCTTATACAAGACTTTTAAAGGTCACTCCAAAATATTACATGGGATTCTAAGAAAATAGAAATGCAAGTCTTATACGAGTATAATTCATGCAACATTGGTAAAGAGTGCAGGTGAATCCTCTTGCGAGGGTTCATGAATAATTCATTTTGTTGGTTTCAAGAAGTAGACACATAATTTTATCCAAAGAACTAATAGACTGAATGAATGTACGGAATTCCACATCTTTCATTTTCCTTTCTTTTAATTTCATATTGAAACTCACTCTCACCATGCTAATGTATAGAAATTACTAACCATCCATCAATGGGACTCATATTTTTCTCGACAAAGAGTTGGAAAAGTGGGAGAGTGTAGAGGAATTGTCTCAAAATTTCCAAACTATGACAACTCTGTGAGATGTCTTCCTAGTAAGAGAAAGCCAAAGTTGATTTACTAGTAGAGTAGTTTGAAAAAATAGAAATATTATACGTCTTTCACATGTATATTTCAACTAAAGATATCCAGGCCAATTTAGGAGTGTTAAATTAGGAGTGATCACCTAATGCATGGGTGTGTATCATCAACTGAAGTGTCAACTAAGGCATGAAAACAACAAACAACAGTTAATTCCCTACAGAGGTGCATGCTCTTTTATTTCCAACTAGCTTCGTCAAGTGATAATTAAGGCAACAAAATGAGGATGGTCCTTGAATGTCGGTTTAATGTTATGTTGTATAATGTTGGGTTATATTTATCTTTTATTTCACACTGTAGGCATCAGGTATCACTATAAGAAAATAAATTAGGACAATCCTTGAGGAAAACTTGGGAAAAATTAAAGTAACCTTGAATCTATACTCAATCACAATTTATGCCAAGAGGGAGAATAAAAAAACTTACATATCCATGCCTAGAAATTGAGGATTTATCATTCCTAATACCCTCTTCATCCTTCTAAACATAATTTTGCATTGGGTCTTCCATGGAATAATTGATCTTCTCATATTTCAATTGAAAATTCTTATTTTTGCACTTAATGAGCAACTTTAACGGACCAATATGCTCACTCGCATTCCCAGACTAGTTTTGTGTCAGAACTTCTCAAGTAGATAGCAAAAAAATGGAAAGAAAATAATGAGTGGTGGTAGCCCATGATTCCATTATAACACATCCCCTAAATTTAGGCATCAAAACTGCAACTACTCATGCCATATCAATGGCTTTTTTTTAATGCAAGTGGTACATCTTTGATTTCAAAATTGATTTAAATTTTTGATAATATAAAGCCACTAAAACCTTCATGGGATTCTTTGGAAAAGGATAAGGAAAATGATTCATCCAATGAGTGTGGATATTCTCTCGATGTTGGATAGTTTCTTCTAACCTGAATTGAAGAATCTGGATAAAATGCATCGTAGGTTGCATCGTATTTGGCCCTCTGTAAACAAGTGCATTGAGTTCATAAACATGTTTTTCTATTTTATAGCTCCCAATGAGTACTCTTGGAGATGTTTTTAATGACATAGCTAACTTGGTTGGTTGGTTAAAACAATTACACCATACTATAAAGGTTTTTTAATCATATATTATGAACTTGGTAACCAATAAACTTAATTTTAATTTTCCCACGTATGTGTTGCTTGCTTATGAAAGGTCTTGACCATGAAAATAAATTATAAAATATGTTCTTGTGACATGTTTTACTTTCACAATAGTAAAAAAGAATATCCCATTTTCAGTGAGCAATGTAGGAGTTAGTCACGCGAACAAGTGGCTTGTATAATTTGACCAATATCATTTGCTAAAACTTTGCATGTGTGAATCTCATGGTCTAGGCTATTTCAATTATATTGAAATTGTAATATTTCCACATTGCTATGTTATTTCACAACTTATTTATTTATCCTATGCCAAGACTTGTAGCCATTATCAAAGACAACTACATATTTTTGAGATGTCCAGATACCTTTACAAGCTTCCAAGGGTTAAATGACATTGAAAAATAATTTTGGTGGAAGATTGGCCTATTGAAAGTATTGTAAAAGGAGAAATAAGCTCCATATATCATATACCTATGATTATTACCTTGCCCTGTGGTGGTGGAAAACCTCATCTGAAATCTCTACCATCAACAAATGATATCAACTCAATTTCCCACTTTCTTAATATTACACATTATGCTTCTCAGAGAGATCTAAATAGCTCAACGTCATGACCTCTTCCTTTTTGAATTAGTGTATTCTACTAAATATAATGAATATTAAGGAATAACAAACATCTCCATAGATTTAGGAAAAAAGGGGATCCTCCATCTAAGATTTTTCTATTGATAATGTTAATCATAGTGCAAACAAGATCATGATTTTTTTAGAGAGTAGAATATTTAAAAAGAAAGGATTTTTAGGATGATATTTGTATAACTAAACTACATACACCTCTAAAGCATGAAGCTTCTATCATAGAGCAACCATTTTTCTTAGAGGGTTTTAGAAATCCTTTTAGTCATTGCTTGGGAAGTTATGTTTCTCCTTCAAATGAACTAGTGAGAATACGCTATCACCTCAAACTTCAGGAAGACCATCTCATGGAGAAAGTACACCTATATTGGAAATATCATTCCCTTTAAAGGCTTAATGTAGGTCATAAACACAATGGTTGATTTTACTGTAAGGAATAGAAAAAAAATTGAAGGTCTTATTGTTAATCAGTATGGAGTGAATGGATTGACATTCCAATCTCTCCTTCCTGCAAATCAGTACACCCATACTATCTCAAAGTCCTAGAGCCAGTTCCACCACTTCAACTCAATGAATTTTATGGTTGATATCATCTCTTACTTGAACACTATGATTGAAATACGAGTCCCGATTTTACTTATCCAACCTTAATGACAAGTTATATATTGTGTTACATCAGAATCTATTTCCAAAGAAGTTTTTTTATTAATCAGCTTTAGATGTATGGGTTTAACTTTAAATGGTATCATGTTGGTAACCGAGGGCAACAAAAATATTGCAAAATCCAATTAAGAGGGATTCATCCAGCATCCATAAAGATATTAAAAGATAGTATACATGGAGTGGAATCTATTAGAGATATAATGAAGTTGTAGGGAAGATTCAGTAAATTAGCAAGAGTGCTCCAATAAATCCAAAAACAATGCTCCAAACAACATATCACTATAAAATAGGGCACATTAACAACAAAGGAAAAAGTGCGGTCATCAAAGCAATCAAGAGAACTCAATTTTTGATGAGAAAGAGAATCACATCAGTGCATAAAAAATAAAAAGTATGATAATGATGAACATAGTTTCTTTAAGAAAAAAATGGTGTTGGCTATGTAAACATAATTGTAGAAAGAGGCCGATTAAAAATAAGAAAACACAAAACAGAGAATATTGTGGTATACCTAGGGAGGATAATATGAGGTATACCTAGGTGGGATGATATGATTTATACTTAGGGGGGACCATATGGGGTAAATGGGGAGGTACCCATGGAAATAATGTAATGTAAGGATGATAAATACATGAGCCATAATTAATAAATAGAGTGGTTAACCCACATTATGCAAGGGACTACAAGTAGTTAGGAAATAATGTTGTAAGCCCATGGTATTGGATGTATGACCCATGGTAGCTACCCATTGTATTTTATGTATGAAGCCTATATAGAGGCTAGAGAATATCCATTGAGGGACATTAAGGACTATTGTATTGACAATAATATGGCTTCTGGAGTGATCTCATTCCTTAAGGAGTAGTTGTACGGTGTTACCCTACCTCAAGGGTTTAGATTAATAAGATTCTATATTTTGTTTTTCTCTCATTATTTTGGGATTATTGATAGATATTGCGAATATTTTTCATTTTATTAAATTTGTAGGTTAGATCTGTTACAATGACAAAGTAAAAAAAAGAACCATACTTCCTTGTATGAATTCAAAATTTAGGGAGGAAAGAATATTAATGAAATACATCAGTTGTGCTACCATGACAACATTCCCTTAATCCCCAGTAGGTAAATTGAATGAGGGATTGCAGAGAATTTTTGTAAAAAAACATAACCACTATGGCCGAGCTTAGAGATAAAAAGTGACTAGAGTCTTTGTCATGCAACAAAAAATGGTTTTATTATGGTAGTCGAAAAGAGCCACCAAGATGGAACTCTTGAGGAGTTTCTCTTGGAATAGAATGGACTGGAGACAAAATCATCCATCACACTTCAGGCACTACTATGGGGGAAGAAAGAGTGAATATCCATATGCTTCTAGTAGAATGCAAGGAGTAGACAATTCATTCCATTAAGCATAGGGAGGTGGAAGAGGATCTCTTAGGCGTGCTCCTTTGGATTCGATGTGATAAAGTGACTGCATGTAGTAGTTGGAATGTGGAGGTAGATGGTCGTATAGAGTCCCTATTTCAGAGGGAAAAATTCGTTCAATCCATTGAGCACGCATCTTGAAGTATCAAAATATGAATTGGGGTGACTATTACAACAAAGGCTTAGTTGTAGTGTGTCTATGGTTGGGTGGAGAGTCAATGTCCCAATCTCATTTGTTCAACACATTTTACAAGATAATTGATACTAAAGGTCTTGCACTTTAATATTTAGAATATGTTTAATGTGTTGAATTAAGGCATGTATTGGTACTTATTTAATGTGTTGGTAAATGTCTGTGATTTAGTATGCAATGTGGTTTCCTGCATATTTGAGGAATATTGAATTCTTGTAAGGTTATTTGTTAATTGAATGGATTCACGCATGCATTCATAAACTTGTTTAATTTCATTATTATCCTAAGGGGCATGTGTGTTCTTGAACTATTATGAGATTGAATTTTCTCTAATGGGAATTAGTTTGAATGAATTGATAAATCCTTGTACAACTTAATTGTGCATTTAAGATATTGTCTGTCACACCTCATTTTATTAGTGCCAAGCTTAGGAAGGATAGTATATGCATGTTATATATATATATATATATATAAATTGAAGACGAGGTCAAAGCCTCTATAAGGTCAGGAAGGATAACACGACATTGTGTATGTGCACACAATATAAGCTCAGGAGGGATATCTCTAAATATATTTACTACCATATATATAAAAATGTACTCGTATGGAAAAGTGTGTGGTATGAGCCTTAAGTCATTAAAGGATATTCCTTATAGTCGTAATAGGCCATCTGTGGTAGAGAACCATGAACAAGCACCAATGAAATCCCAAAACATGATTATGTATGTCACAAGAACTCTAATTTCATTAGCTGAAGGAGAGAAGGGCTTGCTAGTTTGGACCTCGTGGGAAGTTGATTCAAGTGGTAATATTGGGTAGGACCTCCTTGTCGGGGGTCAGGTTAATCATTTAGGTCATGATAATACCTGGATGGGACACATGGCTAGTGTGTTATGTGTGGTGGCCTCATATATTTGTGGAAACCTCAAACGAAGGACATGCGTCACATAGATTTGGGGTTTTCTATGGGGCCAAGTGGCATATAAATGGGCGACACGTGGAAATTTCTAAGTGGAGCCTTGTGGAGGGTGTCACATCACCCTAAATAAAAAAAGTTAATGACATCACCACGGTGACTCTATCCCTATGATTTCTTGAGGTGTTAGTCGCAATCCCATGGGTATTTTATTCCCATGGTGATGTGGAAGTCATGAATTCCACATGGATAGTTGTAACAGAAAGGAATGTAAGACATAAGTGGCGGGGTACATGAAAGGGGCTTAACCCCATGCAATTAGCTGGAACGCAACACAATAGTTTCACATGACGATACAAAAAGGGAAGTTCCATTAAAGCTTGAGATTTCTTCCCCTACAGTTCCAATGAGGTATGGGGGAGTAATCCTAGGATTAAAATGAGCTTGTACAATATCTGATAGAGCTCATTGAGGGGTAGAATGAGAAATTCCAAGAGAAAAAAATACTAGACAATTTAGTTGGTATAGGTATTCCTCGAGGCTACTCCACTTCATATTCTTAATGAGCCATTTGGAGATGGGATCATTGCTAGTTACTCAGGGTGGTGAATCTTAGATGTGTGAGAGTGACCTAAGGGTACTTCCTTCATGACTAGAGACGATGAGCTTATGGGGAGGATTCTTATATGACATTGAAATTCTAGGGTCATTTCACATGTATGGAGTGGCATGTGTTATTGTTGATTTTGCGTCTAAATCAAATTAGCTACCTAATTATATAGATACATAATGATATCTAGCACATGGTAGTTAGGTTTGAGTATTCACAAGTAGATGATATACAATGTCACAAACATGAGAAGTTTTACTTTAATTGTATTTATGGCTTAAGGATTGATAAGATTCCAAGGGGGTTCATTTTTTAGGAAGATAACATTTCGTGAGTGTGTAATGATTTAACACTCCTATGATTGGTCCACGTATGTTCCTAAACTATAACTCAGACAAAGAACATGGAGGAATGTGTGTCATAGTATTTGTAAAATTAGCTGCAACGTTTGTAAATTTTCTCATGATGGGATGAAATGGAGAGTTGAGATGTTGATTTGTGTTGAGAAGACATGGGTTCCTCTCCTACACCATTTTTTATGAGCACGCATGTGAAGGGGGAAAGTCACAATAGGAAAAAATGCACTTACACTTGATATGGTATCGGGACATGAGACAAAACAAGAAATGAGATGGACCAAGACATCGTTGAGACATGGGATGGGACCATAATGAGGCCGCAACATTATATGAGTCATGGGATGAATTTCGAACAATTACCTCAATGTGGCATGATGGATTGAATATGAGGACAAGATGAGGAGCATGGCACATGAATTGTATGCATGCGAACACATGTGGTGCAATGAAATTATGGGATGATGGCATAATGAGTCAACCAAGGTTGGAGATGTCATGACCCATAGGTCAGCATGTGTGCCACTACTTGTGTGCACCTACTTACATATTATATGGTGGTTTTGTTACATAAAAAATTTAGAGTGTCTTCTTACAATGCGACCAAGGGACACAAAACTTGACCTTCCACCTTCCACCCTTCATATGGGATCAATGAGGCAAAACAAGAAATTAGATGGACCAAGACATGGTGAATAAATGAGATTTGACTACGACATTAAAAGAGTCACTAGATTAGTGTGGCATGATGGCATCAAGGTGGCATGAGGAACCAAGGAAGAGGTCAATACAATGATCATGGAACACAATGTGCGTTCATAGTGGTACATATTATTCAATGGCATCATGAGATGATCACACTATGAGTCGAGCCAATTGGTAAATGGCAAGATTAATAGGCCAGCCTAGGTGATGCTACTTGTGTGCACCTATTTATACATTAAATTGGGATTTTGTTATACTTCAAAGTTAAATTGTTAGATCAAGGTGTGGCTAGTGTTCACAAACATTTACTGTCCACCTGCCACCCTTTGGAGGGGGTATTTATACATAATGGTTGGAATTTGGAGGAGAAAAAAAATTGACACTTGCAAAAGGTAAAACATTACAGTGAATCATAACCCACATTATGAATTGAGATGATTGATATGTTCCTTGAGAGGTAGACTATGTAGAACCATTTTGTATAGTTCGGATACTGGTCATCAACACGTTCTTTGTGTAGATAAATTTGGGAGGTGTTTCAGGTTGTTGTAGGTCTAGTATAAATAATTCGCTACAATACTCACATTAGGTTAGAATCTGTTAGGTAGGGTGACTCGAGTATGGATTCAAATTTATCTTTTGGTTGGCTTGAGAAGTTGTACTCGAGTAAACAATGAATAATTGTGCAAACATTTTATTGAATTTTATGGTGACTTGAGAATCCATGCTCAAGTATTGAGAAGGCTCACATTTGATTCATAATGTTTTATATTTGTGAGAGAGTGGGTTTGATAAACCACACCCAATCGTGGAGTACAGTATGGATTTTTATTTCTTATAATTGTATGAGGACCATTCCATACACATTGTATTCGTGCAGACTTGTATCACATGTATATGGTGATTTATACATTTAGGTGCAACTTTATTGTTTCATGAAGATAATGTAGTATGAAGTTACATGTTATTTATACAAATATTCACTGACATTGTTAACTAAATATATAAAATATAGCTTGAGCATAAAGTGTAGAGTAGAAGCACTCACAAGTTAGGTATGTCGTTTGTTGAGGGGAACATGTTGTTGTAGGTAAGGCATCTTGAATTATTGGTCTAATTTGTGAGCAATACTTATGTTTCCTTATCTCCATTACTATTTATAAAAAATCATAAAAATAACCAAATTTTAACTTTTTTTAAAATTGTTATTATTATAATTTTTATTAATTGTAAGAGAAGTAATATATGATTTAAACATATATCTATTAAAAAAAGCAATTAAAAACATTGTATTAGTGTGTTGCTCAAAATGTATGAAATTTGTAATTCCTTCCAAGTTCAGATGCAAGAAAGATCAAATATTTAGAAGTATAATTTTTTTTCAAAATTTTCACTCTAAAACAATATGCATTTCAAAAAATTTAGACTATAATATATTTAAAAACAAAAACTTTATTTCTTTAATAATATGGTATTTAATAATATATATATAAAAACAAGCTAAATTTTGAAATTAAAAAGTATTTTAAGTGATTGCAAGATAGATAATATTTGTTTAAGAAAATAACATTTTATAACAATAATATTAATAATATGAAATTAACGATAACATTACATAATTATATTTCCATTAATGAAAATGGTTATAACTTGAAATATAAACTATAATATCAAAATTTAAACTTTTAATTTAATGATATAAAATTGATTATTAAAATTACTCATAATAAGATAAAATGAAGGTGGAATTTAAAAATAAACATATAAACTCTATATTTAAAAATAAAAAGCAAATAGATAATGTTATATATATACGACCATCCAGGTACACAGTCTTAAATCTTATTACGTAATTGTACTAATTAAAAGAGTTTTTGCAAAGAAAAATGGATCTTGATTTAGTTGCATAAAGCATACACTGCACATTGTTTTAAGATGTTTTAAAAGTAGATGTGGGCGCACTTCTTTTATGCTATCCGTTGAAGTAGATGTGGCCGCCCCTGGAAGCATCCATTCTATCCGTTAAAGGAAAGCAAGGAAGCCTACAAGCATCTATTATATCCGTTAAAGGAAGATATTTTTCATGCTACCACTCCTTTTCATTAAAAGTTTGTTACACAACCTGGAAGATATTTTCAAGTTTGTAAGGAAGATATTTTCAAGCTTTGTGAAGCGCGCCTATTCTAAAGTTTGTTACCTTCCCTTCTTTTCAAGCGTCAGTTCTAACAACATTGTGAAGAGATCGGAAAGTGCCTATATATATCAAACATTGTCAAAGAATTCTCAAGTTGTTACAGAGTCTTCTTAAGAATTGTCAGTGCCTCTATATATCAAACATTGTTACAGAGTCTTATTTTCAAGCTGAAGCACGTTGGAAGAACTGGGAGTGATGGTAGTAGTTGTAGAAGTTCATAGTGGGAGAGTGGCATATCTGGGAGTCCAACCGTAGAGTGTATGTGTGAAATGGAGGAAGTTGGACTGGACTGCACCTCGAAAATGGTTGAGTGGTTCAAAATGGAGATCTGGGCTCTTTGTCAATGGATGTATGTATCTCTCTCTTCTTTTACTCTTCGTAAATATTTATGATCTCATCTTAAATTTAATCTCTCTCTTTTTTTACTCTCTCTGTTATGTACATTGTGGGTCCTCTTCTGCTTTCTTGGTCGCAAGTTCTATGATCTAATATACGCAATGTTGATCTCAGTCTTTCTACGCAATGTTCATCTTTGTGTAGATTCGTTCAGAAGCTTAATCTGCCCTAGTTTCTCATCATTGACTGGAGGTTTTTTCTTTGTTATGCAACAGGAACTATTTTGTTTTGATCTGTTGCCATCGACGGTGGGATCCTCCTGCATGAGGCTGTTACAGCTGTGGAGGCTTGTTGTGTTCTTCCTTGAATAAATAAATTTAGTGGGTAATATTTTTAATAAATTTTAAGTAAAGAAAGTTTCCCTGTTGAATATCTGGGTAGAACGGAAATCTGGTCTGTTCTCTATTAATTTTACATAAAGAAGAACGAAGCGAATTTGCCCATATTTTATTGTGATATCTTTCGTCCGTAATGGCTTTAATGGGTTTCAATTGAAGACAACAACCAGAATTGATCAGACGATTTTACTATTAATCTTAAACGGCCCCATCATCATATGGTAAGTCTACGAGGGACATGATATTTGTTCCGGTGTCTACACTGTTAGCATTTCAATTTGTCCACTAATGCCTGCACCACTAGGCATAGGCATTACCAGAACTGCAATCGATACTTTTGCAATAATATCTGCAATATTATTACCAGAACTACAATCGATAATTTTGCATAATCTGTATAATGCGTTCCATGCCAGTCCACAGGACTGTAAGTTATCCCAGTCCACAAGACTGTCTTGCCCATTTTGGATCATCCTTACTTCCTTATCTTCTACCTCTTTCATACTCTTTAGAGTTTGGTTCGCTGCTTCTGTCTCTTTCATAAGATTTTATAATATATTAGAAATTTGATAACTACCAGCAATGTCCAGCCCCTTATGTCGCCATCTATTATTGCATAGTGGATACCATATTTCTTGTGTTTCATCAAGCCGATGGTGATATTCTTACTACCGTGTATATTCATACATCAAACACGTACACGTCCATGCACGCCTAACCGTTCCTTACGCAATGAAACCCTATCTTCCAGAACTTGGAATGTGCGGACAAGTGTGCGTGTTCGTGAATCTCTTTCCATTATAGAAAACTGACCATTAATATCATTATACAAAATATTCCATTATTTCAACATATTTGAAAGTCCTCTCTCAACGTTATTGATTTTGCAAATCAAAATCATCAACGCACTTCATTTCCTGCATTTTGGTGTTGTAACATGTGAAAATATTCATGTGGTTTCAAATTTTTCTAAATTAAAATAATCGCATTTTGAATTTCACTGTTATAATTTGATTTAAAAAATATATCTTAAAATACCTAAATATATTTTTTATTTATATTTTTCCCATTTTAAAGTGGTATATTGTGTGTAATGCTTCTGACTCATAAAAATTTCAAAATAATCTCTCTATATATTATTCCTTCATAACTTTCCTATTCTTCCCTCAGTTTTTCATATAATTTTTTGATATTTTGGGGTTAATTTTATTTTATATTGTTGATATAAAATAATTTAAAAGAAGATATTATATTATATTTATTATATTTTTCATTAAAATATTTAATTATTTAAATCATGATAATTATTGTGATTATGTTAATGATAGTGAAAAACTTGTTTAAATTTATTTCATTTGAAGTATGTATATTTCACCTTATGTTAGCGTTAGAATGTCCTATTGCAGGTATTAAAATTATTATTTATGAAACATAGTGCAAGTGAGAGTGGGAGAGGGAAAGAGAGAGGGAGGGGGGAAGGATAGAGGGAGGGAGGGAAAGAGAGAGGGGGGAGGGATGGAGAGATGGAAGGAGGGAGGCAGGGAGTGGGGGATGGAGACTGAGTGAGAGGGTGAGGCATAGGGATAGGGAGGGTGGCGGAGTGAGAGGAGGGAGGGAGCGAGAAAGGGGGAGGGAGGGACGGAGAGAGGGAAGGAGAGGAAGTGGGAGGGAGAGGGACGGAAGGAGGCAGGGAAAAAGGTAGGGGGGATGGGGAGATGGAGGCAGGGAGGGAGGGACAAAGGGACGGATGGAGACTGAGTGAGAGGCTGTGGCAGAGGGAGAGGGAGAGCGGGGGAGTGAGAGGAGAGAGGGAGAGAGATAGGGGGAGGGGGAGGCAGGGAGGGAGAGGGAGGTAGAGGGGAAAGGGAGGGAGGGGTGGGGAGTGGGGAGGGGGAAGTGGGAGGTGGATAAGAAGATGGCAAGAGAGGGAGTGAGGGAGAGTGAGTGAGAGGGAGTGAGGGAGATGGAGGGACAGAGGGTCGGAGAAGGAGGAAGTGGGGGAGAGAGTGAGAGGCAGAGAGGGAGGGTAGGATAGGGGGAAGACAGGGAGGGAGGGAGAGTGAAGGGGGAGGGAGAGTGAAGGGGGAGGGAGAGAGAGATAGGGAGAGAGAGAGAGAGAGAGGGATATGGAGAGAGATGTAGGGAGGGAGGGAGAGAGAGGGGACGAGGGACATAGAAAGAGCTGGGACGGGGGACAGAGAGAGAGAGAGGGGGGGGGGAGGAGCGGAGAGAGGTGGTGGGAGGGATGGAGGGAGAGGGAGAGGGATATGGATATGGATATGGGGAGGGAGAGAGGGAGGAGGAGGGGGAGGGAGGGAGTGGGAGGAAGAGGGTGAGAGGGAAAGGGAGAGGGAGACTCGGTAGGAGGTAGGGAGAGAGAGAGAGAGAGAGAGAGAGAGAGAGAGAGAGAGAGGTAGAGTGAGGGAGAGAGAGAGAGGGAGGGAGGGAGAGCGGAGAGGGGATGGGGAGAGGGAGCGAGAGGGAGGGAGAGAGGGAGGGTGGGGGAGTGGGAGGTGGACAAGGAGATGGCAAGAGAGGGAGTGAGGGAGAGTGAGTGGGAGGGAGAGAGGGAGATGGAGGGAGAGAGGGTGGGAGGAGGAGGAAGAGGGAGATGGAGGGAGAGAGGGTGGGAGGGATAGAGAGAGAGGGAGGGAGAGTGAAGGGGGGGGGGGCGAGGGAGGGAAGGAGGAGAGAGGGAGGGAAGGAGAGGGTGGTAGTGAGAGGGAGAGGGATAGGGAGTTAGGGAGAGAGAGAGGGGGAGAAAGGTGGAGAGGGAGACGAAGGAAGGGAGAGGGCAGAGAGTGATAGAGAGAGAGGAAGAGGGAGATATGGGGGGAAGGGAGAGAGGAAGGGGGGGAGGGAGAGAGGAAGGAACGGAAATGGAGTGAGAAGTGGGGAGATGAGGAGGGAGAGAGGGAGGGAGGTAGAGGGAGCGAGTGAGGGAGGGGGAGAGGGAGGGATAGGGATGCAGAGGGAGAGGGAGAGGGGCGAGTGAGTGGAGAGCGGGATAGAGATAGAGGGGTAGAGGGAGAGGGAGGGAGGGAAGGAGAGGGGAGAGATAAGGAGAGAGCGAGGGAGAGGATTTGAGGGAGGGAGGAAGGGAGAGAGGGGGGATAGGGAGGGGAGAGGGAATTAGAGGGTGGGAGAGAGAGAGAGAGGGAGTTGGAAGGAGAGAGGGAGTGAGCGAGAGGGAGAGAGAGAGAGGGCGGGAGATTGGGAGAGAGATAGGAAGAGAGGGATGGTGGGAGGGCGAGAGGGAGGAGGGATGGTGGGAGGGCGAGAGGGAGGAGGGCGGTAGTGAGAGAGATAGGGGGACAGTGAGGGAGAGGGAGCGGGAGGGAGAGATAGTGAAGAGAGAGGGATAGAGAGAGAGGGAGAGGGAGAGAGGGAGGGAGGGGGATTGGGAGAGGGAGGGAAGGGGTATTGGGAGAGGTAGGGAGGGAGGGGGGATGGGGATGGAGAGAGGGAGGTAGAGGGAGGGGGGAGTGAGAGGGATAAAGGTAGGGAGGTAGAGGGAGGGGACGGGGGGAGAGGAGGATTGGGAAATGAAGGGAAGAAGGGAGCATGGGAGAGGGAGTGAGAGGAGATAGGGAGAGAGGGAAAGAGCGGGGGGGGGGGGGGGTGTGAGAAGGAGGGGGGGATGGAGTGGGGTGAGGAGGGAGGGCAAGGGGGAGAGAGTGAGAGGGGAGAGTGAAGGAGAAAGAGAGAGAGGAAGAGGGAGAGAGATGGAGAGAGAGAGAGGGAGAGAGGGAGGAGGGGGAGTGGTTGGGAGGGAGAGGGAGAGGGAGAGGGAAAGAGAGAGAGGGAGATAGAGAGAGGGGGGGAGGGGGGTAAGGAGGGATAGGGAGAGATGGATATGGAGGGAGAGAGAGGGAGGGAGAAATAGAGGGAGGGGAAGGGAGAGAAAGAGGGAGGGATGGAGAGAGGTAGGGAGGGATGGATGGAGAGAGGTAGAGAGGGGGAGTGAGAGCGAGGGAGAGAAAGAGGGAGGGATGGAGAGAGCGAGGGAGAGAAAGAGGGAGGGATGGAGAGAGGTAGGGAGAGAGGGGGAGTGGGATCAGGAGATGGAGAGAGGGAAAGGGAGGGAGGGAGAGAGCATGAGATACATGGAGAGAGAGAGAGAGAGATAGAGAAAGGTAGAGATGGAGAGGGAGGGAGAGAGAGAGAGAGGGTGAGGGAGAGAAAAAGAGAAGCAGAGGGAGAGGGAAGGAGAGGGAGAGGGAGAGAGAGAGATTTGACTACGAAATTAAAAGAGTCACTAGATTAGTGTGCCATGATGGCATCAGGGTGGCATGAGGAACCAAGGAAGTGGTAAATACAATGATCATGGCACACAATGTGCATTCATAGTGGTACATATTATTCAATGGCATCATGAGATGATTAGACTATGAGTCGAGCCAATTGGTAAATGGAAAGATTAATAGGCCAGCCTAGGTGATGCTACTAGTGTGCACCTATTTATACATTAAATTGGGGTTTTGTTATACTTCAAAGTTGAATTGTTAGATCAAGGTGTGGCCAGTGTTCACAAACATTTACCATCCACCTGCCACCCTTTCGAGGGGGTATTTATACATAATGGTTGGAATTTGGAGGAGAAGAAAAATTGACACTTCCAAAAGGTAAAACATTACACTGAATCATAACCCACATTATGAATTGAGGGATAACTATGAGGTCCTTTTGAGACGATTGATATGTTCCTTGAGAGGTAGACTATTTAGAACCATTTTGTATAGTTCGGATACTGGTCATCAACACGTTCTTTGTGTAGATAAATTTGGGAGGTGTTTCAAGTTGTTGTAGGTCTAGTATAAATAATTCGCTACAATACTCACATTAGGTTAGAATCTGCTAGGTAGGGTGACTTGAGTATGGATTCAAATTTATCTTTTGGTTGGCTTGTGAAGTTGTACTCGAGTAAACAATGAAGAATTGTGCAAACATTTTATTGCATTTTAGGGTGGCTTGAGAATCCATGCTCAATTATTGAGAAGGCTCACATTTGATTCATAATTTTTTATATTTGTGAGAGAGTGGGTTTGATAAACCACACCCAATCCTGGAGTACACTATGGATTTTTATTTATTATAATTGTATGAGGACCATTACATACACATTGTATTCGTGCAGACTTGTATCACATGTATATGGTGATTTATACATTTCGGTGCAACTTTATTGTTTCATGAAGATAGTATGATTACATGTTATGTTTATGCAAGATTAAAGTTAAGAGCAATCGTAGATGTGATTTGGTTATATGTTATATTCCACTAAACATTGTTAACTAAATGTATAACAAAAGTATAAGCTTAGAGACATAGTGTAAGTCATGTCATTGTTGAGGGAACATGTTGGTGTCACACTAATGAGGCATCTTGAATTATTGGTCTAATTTGTGGGCATGACACTTATGTTTTCATACATCTCACATTACCAAGATTTATAAAAAAATCATAAAAATAACCAAATTTTAACTTTATTTAAAATTGTTATTATTATAATTTTTATCAATTGTAAGAGAAGTAATATATGATTTAAACATATATCTATTTAAAAAAGCAATTAAAAATATTTTTAACTATCTAGATTTACCATGGATATTCTTTTTTGTAAATTGAAAATTGAAAATAGAAATTTGTAGTTAAAACATTGTATTAGTGTGTTACTCGAAATGTATGAAATTTGTAATTCCTTCCAAGTTCAAATGCAAAAAAGATCAAATATTTAGAAGTATAATTTTTTTTCAAAATTTTCACTCTAAAACCCTATGCATTTCAAAAGATTTAAACTATAATATATTTAAAAACAAAAACTTCATTTCTTTAATAATATAGTATTTAATAATAATAACCTATATAAAAATAAGCTAAATTTTGGAATTAAAAAATACTTCAAGTTGATTGCAAAGATAAGATATTTGTTTAGAAAATAACATTGCATAATAATATTAATAATGAAATTAAACGATAACATTACATAATTATATTTACATTAATGAAAATGGTTATAACTCGAAATATAAACTATAATATCAAAATTTAACCTTTTAATTTAATGATATAAAATTGATTATTAAAATTACTCATAATAAGATAAAATGAAGGTGGAATTTAAAAATAAACATATAAACTCTATATTTAAAAATAAAAAGCAAATAGATAATGTTATATATATACGACCGTCCAGGTACACAGTTTTAAATCTTATTACGTAATTGTAATAATTAAAAGAGTTTTTGCAAATAAAAATGGCTCTTGATTTAGTTGCATAAAGCATACACTGCACATTGTTTTAAGATGTTTTAAAAGTAGATGTGGGCGCACTTCTTTTATGCTATCCGTTGAAGTAGATGTGGCCGCCCCTGGAAGCATCCATTCTATCCGTTAAAGGAAAGCAAGGAAGCCTAGAAGCATCTATTATATCCGTTAACGGAAGATATTTTTCATGTTACCACTCCTTTTCATTAAAAGTTTGTTACACAACCTGGAAGATATTTTCAAGTTTGTAAGGAAGATATTTTCAAGCTTTGTGAAGCGCGCCTATTCTAAAGTTTGTTACCTTTCCTTCTTTTCAAGCGTCAGTTCTAACAACATTGTGAAGAGATCGGAAAGTGCCTATATATCTCAAACATTGTCAAAGAATTCTCAAGCTGTTACAGAGTCTTCTTAAGAATTGTCAGTGCCTCTATATATCAAACATTGTTACAGAGTCTTATTTTCAAGCTGAAGCACGTTGGAAGAACTTGGAGTGATGGTAGTAGTTGTAGAAGTTCATAGTGGGAGAGTGGCATATCTGGGAGTCCGCCCGTAGAGTGTATGTGTGAAATGGAGGAAGTTGGACTGGACTGCACCTCGAAAATGGTTGACTGGTTCAAAATGGAGATTTGTGCTCTTTGTCAATGGATGTATGTATCTCTCTCTTCTTTTACTCTTTGTAAATATTTATGATCTCATCTTAAATTTAATCTCTCTCTTTTTTTACTCTCTCTGTTATGTACATTGTGGGTCCTCTTCTGCTTTCTTGGTCGCAAGTTCTATGATCTAATATACGCAATGTTGATCTGAGTCTTTCTACGCAATGTTCATCTTTGTGTAGATTCGTTCAGAAGCTTAATCTGCCCTATTTTTTCATCATTGACTGGAGGTTTTTTCTTTGTTATGCAACGGGAACTATTTTGTTTTGATCTGTTGCCATCGACGGTGGGATCCTCCTGCATGAGGCTGTTACAACTGCGGAGTCTTGCTGTGTTCTTCCTTGAATAAATCAAATCGTTACTCTAGGTACTATGTATATGCTACTGCTTTTCTTTTAAAATAAACTCTAGCCTTGCTGTGATGTTCTCGTTGCTATTTATTTTAGTTACGTTAACCTGTCATTTGTTAGGTTAGTCTCAATAAACCAACCTCCTCTTAGGTTTTTGTTTTGAAATTAGTTGAGCAACTCTGTTAAAGGCTTCTTTTAATTTCTCTAATGGGTACCTTTTTTAGGAGCATATGGACAGGGTTTTAAGTTGTGTTGACAGCATCTAGGAACATAGGTTTTTGGGTATGTGGGAACTGAATTGATTTATTTTACTAGCCTTTTATTGAATCACGATGAAGATTATTTAAGGCGATCTCCATTGATTTTTTCGAATTCACTAATTGTCGTAAAGTTTTTTCGATGAACTTCAAAAGTCATGCCGAAAAGATTTATGGATGCCCTTAGTTCAATTCTCCCCATCTTCTCTTAGGATTTAATATCGTTGTTCAATATTTTGTTTCTGGGTCCTCAGTTGCTTTCTAAGTTGTAAACTCTCAAAAAACAGAATAGAACTTACCTCTTTGTTACTACATTTGTTGATATCTGTAACTAATTTTGATTCCATACAATAATTAATTTTCTTTTCAGCAAAGGCAGAGAAATTAATTGATCATATCAACAAAGTTGGTTAGTGGGTGATATTTTTACTAAATTTTAAGTAAAGAAAGTTTCCCTGGTGAATATCTGGGTAGAACAGAAATCTCTTCTGTTCTCTATTACTTTTACATAAAGAAGAACCAAGCGAATTTGCCCATATTTTATTGTGATATGTTTCGTCCGTAATGGTTTTAATGGGTTTCAATAGAAGACAACAACCAGAATTGATCAGACGATTTTACTATTACTCTTAAACGGCCCCATCATCATATGTTAAGTCTAAGAGGGACATGATATTTGTTCTACTGTTAGCATTCCAATCTGTCCACTAATGCCTGCCCCACTAGGCATAGGCATTACCAGAACTGCAATATTATTATCAGAACTACAGTCCATACTTTTGCAATAATATCTGCAATATTATTACCAGAACTGCAGTCGATACTTTTGCATAATCAATATAATGTGTTCCATGCCAGCAGGTTATCCCAGTCCACAGGTCTTGCCCACTGTGAATCATCCCTGCTTCCTTATCTTCTGCCTTTTTCACACGCTTTAGCGTTTGGTTCGCTGCTTCTGTCTCTTTCATAAGATTTTATAATATTTCAGAAATTTGATAACTACGAGCAATGTCCAGCCCCTTATATCGCCATATATTATTCCATAGTGGATACCATATTTCTTGCGTTTCATCAGGCCGATGGTGATATTCTTACTACCATGTATATTCATACATCAAACACGTACACGTCCATGCACGCCTAACCGGTCCTTACGCAATGAAACCTTATCTTCCAGAACTTGGAATGTGCGGACAAGTGTGCCTATTCGTGAATCTCTTTCCATTATAGAAAACTGACCATTAATATCATTATACAAATATTCTATTATTTCAACATATTTGAATGTCCTCTCTCAACGTTATTGATTTTGCAAATCAAAATCATCAACGCACTTCATTTCCTGCATTTTGGTGTTGTAACGTGTGAAAATATTCATGTGGTTTCAAATTTTTCTAAATTAAAATAATCGCATTTTGAATTTCCAACTGTTATAATTTTATTTTAAAAATATATTAAAAATACCTAAATATATATTTTTTAATTATATTTTTCCCATTTTAAAGTCGGTATATTGTCTAATGCTTCTTAAACTCATAAAAATTTCAAAATAATCTCTCTATATATTATTCCTTCATAACTTTCCTATTCTTCCCTAGTTTTTCATATAAATTTTTGATATTTTCGGGTTAATTTTATTTTATATTGTTAATGAATTTTATTTTTATGTTTGATATTTTTTCAATATTCAAAATGTTAGAATTGAAAAAGAATTTAAAAGAGGATATTATATTATATTTATTATCTTTTTCATTAAAATATTTAATTATTTCAATCATGATAATTATTGTGATTATGTTAATGATAGTGAAAAACTTGTTTAAATTTATTTCATTTGAAGTATGTATATTTCACCTTATGTTAGCGTTATAATGTCCTATTGCAGGTATTAAAATTATTATTTATGAAACATAGTGCAAGTGAGAGAGGGAGAGGCAGAGGGAGAGGGAAAGAGAGAGGGAGGGAGGAAGGACAGAGGGAGGGAGGGAAAGAGAGAGGGGGGAGGGATGGGGAGATGGAAGGAGGGAGGCAGGGAGAGGGGGATGGAGACTGAGTGAGAGGGTGAGGCATAGGGATAGGGAGGGTGGCGGAGTGAGAGGCGGGAGGGAGAGAGAAAGGGGGAGGGAGGGAGGTTGAGAGGGAAGGAGAGGGTGAGGGGGATAGGGAGAGGGAGGGAAGGAGGCAGGGAAGGAGGTAGGGGGGATGGGGATATGGAGGCAGGGAGGGAGGGACGAAGGGACGGATGGAGACTGAGTGAGAGGGTGTGTCAGAGGGAGAGGGAGAGTGGGGGAGTGAGAGGAGAGAGGGAGAGAGATAGGGGGAGGGGGAGGCAAAGGGAGAGAGAGAGGGGCAGGGGGGGAGGCACGGAGGGAGGGAGGGATGAAGAGGGGGGGAGGGGGAGAGGGACGGAGGGAGGGAGAGGGTGAGAGAGAGTGGGAGAGTGGGCAAGAGGTAGGAAGAGAGAGAGAGAGAGAGGGATAGAGTGAGGCAGAGCAAGAGGGAGGGAGAGAGAGGGGAGAGGGAGGGAGGGAGTGGGGATGGGGAGACGGAGGGGTGGGGAGTGCGAAAGAGGGAGGGGTGGGTAGGAGGAAGTGGGAGGTGGACAAGAAGATGGCGAGAGAGGGAGTGAGGGAGAGTGAGTGAGAGGGAGAGAGGGAGATGGAGGGACAGAGGGTCAGAGAAGGAGGAAGTGGGGGAGAGAGGGAGAGAGGGAGGCAGGGAGAGGCAGAGAGGGAGGGTAGTATAGGGGGAAGAGAGGGAGGGAGGGAGAGTGAAGGGGGAGGGAGAGAGAGAGGGATATGGAGAGAGAGATAGGGAGAGAGAGAGGTAGAGAGAGAGAGAGAGGGATATCGAGAGAGATATAGGGAGGGAGGGGGAAAGAGACAAAGGGAGGGAGGGAGAGAGAGGGGACGGGGGAGAGGGAGAGAGAGGGGATGGGGGGGAGAGAGAGAGAGAGAGAGAGAGAGGGAGGAGGGGAGAGAGGTGGTGGGAGGGATGGAGAGAGAGGGAGAGGGATATATATATGGATATGGTGAGGGAGAGAGAAAGGGAGAGAGGGAAGGAGAGGAAGTGGGAGGGAGAGGGTGAGATGGATAGGGAGAGGGAGACTGGGTTGGAGGTAGGGAGAGAGAGAGAGAGAGAGAGAGGGGTAGACTGACAAAGAGAGAGAGGGAGGGAGGGAGAGGGGAGAGGGAGGGAGATAGGGAGTGGGGATGGGGAGAGGGAGCGAGGGAGGGAGGGGGAGAGCGACGGTGGGGGAGTGGGAGGTGGACAAGGAGATGGCAAGAGAGGGAGTGAGGGAGAGTGAGTGGGAGGGAGAGAGGGAGATGGAGGGAGAGAGGGTGGGAGGAGGAGGAAGGGGGAGAGAGAGTTTGAGAGGGATGAAGGGATAGGGATGGAAGGAGGGAGAGTGAAGGGGATGAGAGGGAGGGAGAGTGAGGGGGGGTGGGATAGGGAGAGAGATAGAGGGAGGGAGGGAGGGAGGGAGAGGGGATGTGGGAGAGAGAGAGAAATGGAGAGAGAGAGGTAGTGGTAGGGATGGAGGGAGAGGGAGAGGGATATGGTTATGGATATGGGGAGAGAGGAAGGGAGGGAGATGGGGTGGGAGCGAGGGGAGGAGAGGGTGGTAGCGAGAGGGAGAGGGATAGGGAGTTAGGGGGAGAGAGAGGGAGAGAGAGGGGGGAGAAAGGCGGGGAGGGAGATGAAGGAAGGGAGAGGGCAGAGAGTGATAGAGAGAGAGGAAGAGGGAGATATGGGGGGAAGGGAGAGAGGAAGGGGGGGAGGGAGAGAGGAAGGGACGGGTAGTGGAAAGCGGGATAGAGATAGAGGGAGAGAGAGGGAGGGGTAGAGATGGAGAAGGAGAGGGAGGGAGGGAGAGGGGAGAGATAAGGAGAGAGAGAGGGAGAGGATTTGAGGGAGGGAGGAAGGGAGAGAGGGGGGATAGGGAGGGGAAGGAAAGGGGGAAGGGGGGAGAGGGAATTAGAGGGGGGGAGAGAGGGATGGTGGGAGGGAGAGAGAGAGGAGAGAAGGAGATAGATGAGAGAGGGATGGAGGGAGAGCAGGGGAGTGAGACATAGAGGGAGAGGGAGGTAGGGAGAGAGATAAAGGCAGTAGTGAGAGAGATAGGGGGATAGTGAGGGAGAGGGAGAGGGAGGGAGAGATAGGGAAGAGAGAGGGATAGAGAGCGGGAGAGAGGGAGGGAGGGAGGGGGGATGCGGATGGAGGGAGGGATAAAGGGATGGCGCTAGAGGGAGGGGGCGGCGGGAGAGGAGGATTGGGAAATGGAGGGAAGAAGGGATCATGGGAGAGGGAGTGAGAGGGTGAGGCAGAGTGAGTGCGGGAGCAGTGGAGTGAGAGGAGATAGGGAGAGAGGGAAAGAGGGGGGGGGAGAGGGAGGGAGAGTGAGAGAGAGGGAGGGATGGAGCGGGGTGGAGAGAGGGAGGGATGGAGCGGGGTGGGGAGAGGGAGGGATGGAGCGAGAGGGAGAGTGGGTGGGAGGTATAGAGAAAGAGAGGGAGAGAGAGGGAGAGCAAGAGGGAGATTGTGAGAGGGGAGAGTGAGGGAGGGGGGATGGGGAGAGTGAGGGCATGAGGGATTGAGGGGGGATGGGTATAGGGAGGAAGAGAGAGAGAGAGGGAGAGAGGGAGGAGGGGGAGTGGTTGGGAGGGAGAGGGAGAGGGAGGAAGAGGGAGAGAGAAAGAGAGAGAGGGAGATAGAGAGAGGGAGGCAGGGAGAGAGAAAGAGAGAGAGGGGGGGAGGTAGGTAAGAAGGGAGAGAGAGAGAGAGGGATAGGGAGAGATGGATATGGAGGGAGAGAGAGGGATGGAGAGAGAGGGAGGGAGAAACAGAGGGAGTGAGAGGGAGAGAGCGAGGGAGAAAAAGAGGGAGGGATGGAGAGAGGTAGGGAGAGAGGGGGAGTGGGATAAGGAGATGGAGAGAGGGAAAGGGAGGGAGGGAGAGAGCGGGAGATACATGGAGAGAGAGAGAGAGATAGAGAAAGGCGTATATGGAGAGGGAGGGGGAGAGAGAGAGAGAGGGTGAGGGAGAGCAAGGGAGAGGGAGACAGAGAGGGAGAGGGAGAAAGGGACACACACACACACACACAAGGAGAGAGAGAGAGAGAGAGGCAGGGGGGGAGAGAGAGAGAGGGAGGAGGTGTTGTGAAACCAACTCCAAAAATAAAATAAAAGAGATATCAACACCTTAGAAATAAGCCACTTCGAGGGGGAAACCTCCAATACATTACATTAATGACCAATTCTTGGATGATACAAATTACAAAACCTCCTTTCTATATATAGGAGTCCATGGGGCCATAATATAATCCTAGTGGGGCCACAATGTAATCCTAGTCGACCTAAAAATAATAATTTAAGGGCACAATAATAACAATATGGGGGTTACAGGGGTACAATAATAATAATAAGGGGGTTACACTAACAACAATAAGGGACTATACTAGTAATATAGGGACCTAACATGCCCCTCTCCTTCAAAAAAGTGTTGTCCTCAACGCTTGAGTAGCTCTGAGTGCTTATGTATAAAATTCCCATCCTCCCATGTAGAATCTTCAGTGGGTAAGTTCTTCCACTCGATGACATACTCTGAAATTGATCAATTCCATAGGTGTCGAGTTCTTGTTTCCATGACCGCTTCATGTTCCAATATGATTTTTCCTTCCTCTTCAAGTTCTGGCAATATTGTTTGAACTGGAAGATTTTCACCTATAAACTTCTTTAAGCATGAAACATGGAAAAATGGATGCACTCGTGAAGAAGCAGGAAGCTCCAATTTGTATGCCATAGTACCAATCTTTTGCAACACCTTGTAAGGACCATAGTACTTTGGCGATAATTTATTATCCTTCTTAGCTTGCTTGAGGGAAATTTGTTTCTATGGTTGTAGCCATAAAAACACCTAATCTCCTACATCAAAACTTCTCCCGGTGCGATGTTGATCTGCCTATTGTTTCATTCGATTTTTTGCCAAATTCAGGATATCATTTAAGAGTTGGAGAACTTCTTGTTGATGCTCGATGTGATCTTCCACTGCTTGAACCTTCGAATTTTCTCTTAAGTATAATGTGATGGATGGTGAATGATATCCATAAAGTGCCATAAATGGGGTCATTTTTGCTGTATTATGGAAGGAATTGTTAGACCACCATTCAGCGAGAGGTAACCACTTGACCCATTGTGTTTGTTTATCAGATACAAAAAAATGAATATATCCTTCCAAACATTTATTTAATATCTCGGTTTGACCATCAAATTGAGGATGATAAGATGAGCTATGAGCTAATTGAGTACCCAAACAAGAAAATAACTCCTTCCAAAAATTTCCAATAAAAATGGGATCTTTGTCGCTCACAATAACCCTTGGGTTTCCATGTAGCTTTTGAATTGTGTCCATAAATGTAGTAGCAACTGTACTTGCTTTAAATGGATGAGATAATGCACAAAAGTGTGCATACTTGGTAAGTCTATCAACTACCACCATAATGACACTCTTTCCTTTGGAGTTAGGTAAACCTGTGATAAAATCCATTGAAATCTCCTCCCAACGTTGACTTGGAATGGATAAAGATTGTCGAAGTCTCGGGGTCTTAATTGTCTCAACTTTATTCTGCTGGCAAACCAAACATTTCACCACAAAATTTTGAATATCAGATTTAAGGCCATCCCAAAAAAATTCTTTCTTCACCCTGTGGTAAGTTTTCAAAAATCTTGAGTGTCCTCCTAAAGGAGGAGTATGCAATTCCAAAAGAATATTTTTTTTTAGTTGGGAATTCTTACAAAGATATAAGCGATCTTTGTACCATAAAGAATCATTTTTCGAACTAAATGTATCAAATGTACTAGGATCTTGCTGCAACTTTTGAATGAGTGTCCATACTTCTTTGTCCTTCTTCCATTCATCTCTTGCTTCGATTATCCAATCTGGTTGGATAATAGAAATGGCACAAAGCAATGCCTCCACCTCTTCATTCTTTCTTAAGAGTGCATCTACAACAACATTAAGCTTCCCTCTTTTGTAGATTATTTCAAATTCATAATCCAACATCTTTGTGACCCATTTTTTTTGCTCTTCTAAAGATAGTCTTTGTTACAAAAAGTGTTTAAGACTATCATGATCAATTTTTACCTTGAAGTGTCTTCCCATTAGGTAATTTCACCATTTATTTAGTGCATTCAGTATTGCTAACATTTCCTTCTCATAATTAGGTTTTTGTAAATACTTTCCTTTGATTAGACAACTTTCAAAAGAAATGGGTCTTCCTTCCTGCATTAAAACATCACCAATTCCATTTCCTGAGGCATCACATTCCACAATAAAAGTTTTTGTGAAGTCTGGTGTAGCTAAGACCGGTGCTAGGCACATTGAATCTTTAAGATGTTCAAAGGCCTTAGCTGCTTCAGAAGTCCATGAAAATGCATCTTTCTTAAATAATTTTGTTAGAGGTGCTGCTATTCTCCCATAATTATTAACAAACTTGCGATAATACCCTGTTAACCCGAGAAATCCTCGCAACTGCTTTATTGTTGTGGGGACTTTCCATTCCTTAATGGATTTAATTTTGTTAGGGTCTACCTTAACACCCTCGTGAGATACAATATGACCCAGATATTCCACCTCTTTTACTCCAAAGAAACATTTGGATGTTTTTGCATATAAGTTTTTCTCTTGCAATAGTTTGAGCACCCTATCAACATGTTCCACATGATCCTTCCAAGACCTACTGTAGATTAGTATATCATCAAAAAATACTAGCACAAATTTTCTAAAAATGGGGTTGAAAATGGAATTCATCAACCTTTGAAATGTGGAAGGTGCATTGGTAAGGCCAAAAGGCATGACCAAAAATTCATAATCACCCTCATGAGTTTGAAATGTTGTTTTTGGAATATCTTCATTCTTGATTCTAATTTGATGATATCCTGAACGAAGATCCAACTTGGTAAAATAAATTGCTCCATGTAATTCATCCAATAATTCATTAATAACAAGAATGGGAAATTTATATTTAATGGTGAACTTATTGAGCTCCCTATAATCTGAACACATGTGCCATGATCTATCCTTCTTCTGTACCAATACTACAGGAGCAGAGAAAGAACTTTGACTAGGTTGAATTATACCCGCCTCTAACATTTCTGCAATCATACGTTCAATTTCACTCTTTTGGACATAAGGATATCTATAAGGCTTGATATTTGGAGGAAAACTTCCTGGAATCAAATGAATGGCATGATCATGATCACAAATAGGTGGGAGTCCTTTAGGAGTTTCAAACACCTTGGAATTATTGTCCAAGACTTGTTGGAGATCTGTAGAAATATATAATTTTGATGTTGGAACTTCTAGTGAGCATAATTATGAAATTACGCCTCATTGTTCTTTCTTTAGAAGCTTTTCCATGACATTAGAGCTTATTATCTTTCCTGTCCTCCCTGCAATACCCCGTAATTTGACTTCCTTTCCTTTTGAAAAAAATTTCTTGAAAATTTCTTGAAAATTAAAAGCTACCATCCCCAAAGTTTGTAACCATTGTACTCGTACTACAACATCAACACCTCCCATAGGAATGGAAAGAATTGTACTATTCAATACATATTCCCCCATGGTTAGATTGATATTATGGCATTTTCCATATCAATTTATAGTTCCTCCATTTGCCACCATCACTTGACATTTTGGTGCTGGGTATAGGAAACAATTCAATTCCTTGGCTACCTTACAATGAATAAAATTATGGGTGCTACCTGAATCAATCAACACTATTACCTTTTTCTTCTTGATATGTCCTTCTATCTTGAGAGTTTGAGGAGTGGTAATTCCTGCCAATGCATTACAAGATATGGTAGGACTCATTTCTTCCTCTTCTAGGACTGGTTCCTGGTGTATATCCTCTTCTTTTTCATTTTATTCTTCCTCTTCACAATCTATGTAAAATAATTTCTTCTCAGCACACTTATGACCTTTAGTGTATTTTCTGTCACAACTGTAGCAAAGCCCTTCTGCTCTTTTTTCTTCCAATTGTTGTGGTGTCAACCTTGTAGGTTGTGGAAATCTAGGCATAGCAACACTTCCTTCTTTATAGAAGTGAGTGGTAGGCTTCCTTGTTGCCATAATTTTACATTCAATTTTTCTTGCCAGCCTACATGCCTTCTCCAATGAATCAGGTTCCAAAACACGAACTTCATGTTGGATGTTATCCTCTAAAGTACCTATGAAGAGATCAATCTTGTGTTCCTCTGGAATATCAGTTACCCTTATATTCAATTTTTGAAAGTCCTCAATGTGCTTCCCCACTAAGCCATTTTGTTTGAGATTTATGAATTGGCTAAAGAAGGTGTTGCTCTTTGTATCCTCATAATGTGCCATCATTTCCTCCGTAAAAATTGACCAAGTGACAATTTTTTTATGGGATCAAAGCCAACGATACCATACAAACGTATTTTGTTCTAAATTTAAAGTTGCAATGTGTACCTTTTGTGTGTTTTGCACCATATGGAGATCAAAATATTGCTCCATCTATAGTATCCATGTTACAGGATCCTTTCCATCAAACTTCCTCATATCCATTTTTGGAATATGGTGGTTCTTCCCGCCAACATTAGAGTTTATGAATTCATGATTAACATTTATTTTGTTCGCATCATGAGTTTCCTCTACTATCTTTTCACTATTCGGAAACATTTCTTGTATCAACTTTTTCAAACCTTCCATGTCTTCTTTTAGACGATTCTTCATGTTTTCCATGTTGTCTTTAATTTTTTCATCGATCTTAGCTTCCATGTCATCCATCTTAGATTCCATGCCATCTATCTTAGATTCCACGCCTTTCTTCAAACCATCCATCTTCGCTTCCACACCTTTCTTCAAAACATCCATTTCATTTTTTTTTGCTCTTTGCGAGAGTGAAATTTGATGCACTTGCTCTTGTAATTTTGATAGATCATATTGCAAATCTTCATCTTCATGAGTCATAGTAGAGCCTTTTGAAGGCTTAATGGGTGTTGAATTATTTTTATGGGGAATTTTTTTTAAACCCAATACTGATATATATTCTACAATATGCTCTTGGAATCAATTCAAACTGATTCTTAAAACAAGACTTATGCAATTCGTAAAAAAAAACACACACCTTTTTCTTGCTTTTGAGGAGCTCGATATTGCAATAGGATTATATTTGTTATTGCGTCTCTTCAATATCTGAAATTTGGGGTTGAGGTAGCCTTCTGAATTATCTTTCGAATGCCATAGGTCTGAATTTATTTGGATTCTCCAAGGCAAAGTTATGTCCAAATATCCCACAATGACCTAATTATGGACTGGTTCAGTAGATCGAACTTGTATGACTTGCGACATGTCACTGTTTCATATTTTAGCTCTGAAATTGATAGCAAAGAAACTACATTCCATGTACTTGTGACCACTTTTTACGGAACTCCAATCCGATGCTCAGAGAGAGAGTTATGAAGATTTTCCCATGATCACCTTTTTGAGATGAAATTCAGGATCCTGAAAAAGCACTACCTTCCACAGATCATATATCTGAAAATGTTGCAAACCAAACACTAAAATTTTTCGATGATTTTCCTCAGGATTTCAGCTTCGTGCCCTAAAAATTTCAGATTCTGAACCTTCGTAGAAAAAATTTTATAGCGCAAATTCCATGATGACCTGTTTAGATTAAATTGAGGAGCCTGCAAAAAGACCTAACTTCCAAAGATCATATCTCTGAATGTATTGTGAAACAAGCTCTGAAATTTTTTTACGATGTTCCTTAGGATTTCGGCTTTGTACCCTACAAATTTCAACTTCTGAAACTTCGTAGAAAAAACGTTATAGCGAAAATTCCATGATGACTTGTTTGGAGTAGCGAAACCCAGGAATCAAAAGCTCTGATACCAAAAGTTGTGAAACCATCTCCCAAAATAGAAGAAAAGAGATATCAATGCCTTATAAATAAGCCACTTCGAGGGGGCAACCTCCAATACATTACGTTAAGGAACAATTCTTGGATGATACAAATTACAAAACCTCCTATCCATATATAAGAGTCCATGGGGCCATAATGTAATCCTAGTGGGGCCACAATGTTATCCTAGCCGACCTAATAATAATAATTTAAGGGAACAATAATAACAATATGGGGGTTACCGGGGTACAATAATAACAATAAGGGGGTTACACTAACAACAATAAGGGACTATACTAGTAATATAGGGACCTAACAGGAGGGGAGAGAGGTAGTGGGATGGACGGAGGGAGAGGGAGAGGGATATGGATAGGGAGAGGGGGAGGGAGTGAGGGAGGGAAAGGGAGAGGGAGAGGAGAGAGGGAATGAGTGAGAGAGAGAGGGAGAGGGAGGTTGTAATATCCCAAAAGGGAGAATGTAGTAATACTTAAACACAGTATAAGAACTACAACTAAGTAGATTTAATATAAAAGATAGACTTCATAGAAAAGGTAGATTTAATAGAAAAGGTAGATTCAAAAAATCTAGATTTAATAGAAAAGCTAGAAAAAAGATAGAAATAATAGAAAAGTTAGAAAATCTATATTCCAGAAAGGATAGAAATAGAAAAGCTAGATTTCAAAGAAGATAGAAATAATAGAAAAACTAGATTTCAAAAAAGATAGATTTAATACAAAATTTAGATTTCAAAAAATATAGATTTAATAGAAAATCTATATTTCAAAAAAGATAGAAATAATAGAAAAGTTAGATTTCAAAAAACATCGAAATAATAGAAAATCTAGATTTCAAAAATAGTAGATTTAATAGAAAAACTAGAAAAGCTAGAATTTAGAAAAGATAGATTTATAGAAAAGATAGATTTCAGACAATATAGATTTAATAGAAAATCTAGAAAGCTAGATTTTAGAAAAGTTGGATTTAATAGAAAAAATAGATTTGAAAAAAGATAGGTTTAATAGAAAAGATAGATTTCATAAAAGGTAGATTTAATAGAAAAGCTACATTTAATAAAAAAGATAGATGTTGGAAATAATAGATTGAATAGAAATGTTAGATTTCATAGAAATAATAGGAAAGATAGATTTCAAAAAAAAAAAAAAAAGCTAGAAAAGCTAGATTTTAGGGAAGATAGAAAAGATAGATTTCAGAAAAGATAGAAAAGCTATAAAACCTAGATTTCAGAAAAGTTAAAAATAGAAAAGCTAGTTTTCATAAAAGATAGATTTAATAGAAAAAATATATTTCATAAAAATAATAGAAAAACTAGAAAAGATAGATTTAATAGAAAATATAGATTTCATAAAAATAATAGAAAGGTTAGAAAAGATAGATTTCAAAAAAGATAGATTTAACAGAAAAGTTAGATTTCATAGAAAAGCTAGATTTTAGAAATAAAAGAAAATCTATAAAAGATAGATTTCAAAAAAGATAGAAATACAAAAGCTAGATTTCAAGAAAGACAGATTTAATAGAAAAACAAGATTTCAAAAAAGATAGATTTAATAGAAAAGATAGATTTAAAAAAAGATAGAATTAATAAGAAAAACTAGATTTCAAAAAAGATGGAATTTATAGAAAAGGTGGAAAAGGTAGATTTTTGTTTTCAAAAAGATAGATTTAATAGAAAACCCAGATTTCAAAAAAGATAGATTTAATAGAAAATCCAAATTTCGTAGGATAATACAAAAGCTAGAAATAATAGAAAACCTAGAAAAAACAGATTTCATAGAAAAGCTAGATTTCAAAAAAGATAGATTTAATAGAAAAAACTAGATTTCAAGAAAGACAAATTTAATTAAAAAAACCTACATTTCAATAAAGATAGATTTAATACAAAATCTAGATATTAGGAATAATAGAAAAACTACTTTTCAAAGAAAAGGTATATTTCATAGAAAAACTAGATTTTAGAAATAATAGAAAAGTTAGATTTCAAAAAATACAGAAATATAAAAGAAAGATTTCAAGAAAGATAGAATTGGAAACGATAAATTTCCAAAAAGATAGATTTAAGAGAAAAGTTAGATTTATAGAAAAGATACATTTCATAGAAAAGGTAGATTTCATAAAAAATAATAGATTTAATATAAAAGCTAGATTTCATAGAAAAGGTAAATTTAATTGAAAAGCTATATTTCAAAAATACATAGATTTCATAGAAAAGCTAGAAAAATGATACAAATAATATAAAAGTTAGAAAAGCTGGAAAAATGATAGAAATAATAGAAAAGTTAGAAATACTAGAAAAATGATAGAATAATAGAAAAGTTAGATAAGCTAGATTTTAAAAAAGATAGAAATAGGAAAGCTAGATTTCAAAAAACATTGAAATAATAGAAAAACTAGATTTCAAAAATGATAGATTTAATTTAAAAAACAAGATTTAAAAAAAAATAGATTTAATAGAAAAACTAGATTTCAAAAAAGATAGATTTAATAGAAAAAATATATTTAAAAAAATATAGAAATAATAGAAAAACTAGATTTTAAGAAAGATAAAAATAATAGAAAAGCTAGATTTCAAAAGAAATAAAATTAATAGAAAGGTTAGATTTCAAAAATGATAGAAAAAATATAAAAATTACATTTCAAAAAGGATAGATATAATATAAAAAATAGATTTTAAAAAATATAGATTTTATACAAAAACTAGATTTCATAAAAATAATAGAAAAACTAGAAAGGATATATTTCTAAAAATATAGAATTAATAGGAAAAGCTAGAAAATCTAAATTTCAAAATGATAGAAAAACTAGAAATACTAGATTTCAAAAAAGATAGTGTTGACACCTAATCCTATGGGATGGGTGTGAATATTTAATTTTGTATAATAAATAATATTAGGAAATAAGGAAGGCGAAGAGTCATTGGGAGATGAATCCCAATAGCCTCACCTCCATGTATAAATGCACGTACATTCTTCAGCTAATACACATTCTGATTTGAGGAGTTACCTCCTGGTTTGACATGGTATCAGAGCCAGTCCCACTATTGGCATTTTTGCCTGTGGTGTAACTCCGTCACTCCTTTTCTCAGTCAGTTTTTCTATATAGTTTCGCTGCTCCATTAAATTGATGCTATATACTATTATTCTGCATTTTTTTTTTATCTCTGCACAGCTCTGACATTTGCAGCTCCTGCAGCTCTTGAAGATTTTGCAATTCTGCAGTTCCTGAAATACTGCAAATTGCAGCCCCTGCACACACCTGTAAATTCGATTATTAAAGTCCTCACTTCTCCCTCACCTACCCAACGCACCTCACATTTCCCTCACCCACCATCGCCCACCTCCCCTCCATACCTACGCTGGCTTGACACCTGCATTTAATACGCCCCTCCATTTATATATCAATACAGTCCATCCACACAAAAATAATACCGCCCGTCAGCTCCTCACTACAGCGCTGTCTATTCCACAGTGTGGTATATAACGCTCCTCCAGTCTGCCGAGCAGTCTCTTTACGCCTCCACGCTGTCATTATAACACACACACCGCCCTCACTACAGCACTGTCTATTCCACAGTAATACGTTGTCTGTTCGGTGATATATTACCACCCTCCCATATTTTACAATCGCCTCCTCACTACTTTCTTTACTCCACTCCGATTGTACATATCAATGCCCTCCCCGCCCTTGCTAATCCGCTCTGTCATTCAATACTACCCTCCATAACTGTTGTCCATATTACAATACACCCTCCACGCTCATAATATGTTGTCTGCATCATAGAATACCGCCCTCCACGCCATCCACGTTGCTATATCACATATATAATACGCTGTCTGCATTATTAAATCCACCTTTTAATACCGCAATACATATCTTATACTTCTCCTCAACACCATAACACCGCTCCAATACGCTGTCACACAATATATAATACCGCCCTACCAACATACCGTTTACGCCCTCCACTTTTAATACCGCTCCACATTACCACCTCTTAAAACCGCCCCCTCCACTCTTATTTAATACCACTCCACTTTATATTATAACCCCCCCCCCCCCACCCACCATATTATATTCCATCTCGTCACCAATCATATAACCCATACAAATTTTTTTCTCCAAACAAAAAAAATATATATATATATATTTTTGGTGCAGAATTCAGTATTTTTAGCAATATTTTTTTCCCCTTTAATTGAGCAAATTTTCAGAATTGAAGATTTTCTAGCAGAATTTTTCCTCTTCAAAAATATTTTTTTCCAGCAAACTAATGCATTCTCTCATATCTATTGTTGGGGTGGTTCTCTCTCGCAAAGAGAACTATCTTGAATGGTCTCAGAAGATTAAACACACACTCATTTTTAATGAGTTGTGGAAAGGAATTTGTGAAGGACAAGAAGGAAATCCACCAGAAAAGCCCACTTCAGACAAGGAGCTCACCCTTTGGGAAAACAAGAACTACAAGGCCTATGCCTTGATTGCAGCTTCCGTAAATGAAGAGGTGAGTCACCATATTTCATCATTCTCAAATGCCTATGATGCCTTGATCAAGCTAAAATAACTCTATGACTCACATTCAGAATTAGAAAATGTTCAATTGATGATTAAGCTGTTCAGTCTTGAAATGAAGAATGATGATCCCCTTGCTTTAGCTTCAGAAGTAGGATCTATAATGCATGACATTGAAAGAACTGGTGTAAAAATGGACATATCTCTCATAGAATATGTTAAGGCATTATATCCGACTTACATTATCTTGAGTCTTTGCAAGCAAGTGGAAACCTTGAGCATATCACCTTTGATACACTTGAGAAAAATTTTGCAGAAAGAGAGAAAGCTTTCGGGAAGATGACAGTCCCTTCGTCTTCTGAAGAGGCTGCATACTTGGCACATAGGGAAAAGATTCATGCTCCAGATTCATTCAGAGGAAGAGGTGGCAGAAGAGGGAGAGGAAGAATAAACTTCACGGAAAGGGGGGGCAGACAATCTGACAAATCCAATCTTCATTGCACACGTTGCAATAAATATGGACATGATGCATCCAAATGCAGAACACCCTAGGAGAAAATTGAGCAGCAAAGAAATCAAGAAAAAGGTAAAAATAATGACAAAGACAAAGGTAAAGCACCTGAATCCGCTCATTATGTTCTAGCACATTGTAAAAATGGAGTAACTGAAGACTTATTTGATGTTTCATTTACTTCATGGAGAGATGATTGGTTGCTAGATTCAGGAGCAACATGTCACATGACATTTAGAAAATATTTTCTTGAAGAATTCACTGACAAAGTTGATGGAGCAGTATATTTCGCAGATAAATCCAAACTCAAGCCATCAGGGCTTGGCACAGTCAGGCTTAAGTTGCTTGGTTTTCCAGATCATATCCTACATGAGGTTCTATACCTCCCTCAGTTGAGGAGAAACTTGCTTTCCCTGGTCCAAATCCACCAGCAAGGACACTCCATTCACTTGTTTGATGGCAAGGCAGAGGTCATAAAAGCATCAGATCACTCACTTGTCATGGAGGGAATAGAAGAAGGGAGACTCCTGAAGCTGAAAGGTTCATCTGCTCATGCTCAAAACTTTGCATTCAGTTCACATCATGATGAAGGTACATTCCCATCAAGTATTTTATGGCATGCTAGATTTGGACACTTAAACTATGAAAGACTTTGTTTGTTGAAGAAAAATAGTGTTAATGGACTGCCTACAATTCCTAGAAAACCTAAGGAATGTGATGCTTGTATTCTAGGAAAGCATAGCAAACATCCATTTCATGATTCACACTCCAGAGCACATAGAAAATTTGAGCTTGTTCATTCAGATTTATGTGGCCCTATGCCTATTGCTTCTGGAAATGGAAATAAATAAATGATGACATTTATTGATGACTACATCAGAATGTGTTGGATTTACTTATTGAAGAACAAGTCTGATTCTTTTCAAACATTCAAGAATTTTCATGCATGGATTGAAAATGATGCACAAACTAATATTGGCTCTCTACATACTGATAATGGAAAAGAATACACTTCAAAAAAATTTGAAAATTATCTTCGTCAGCATGGAATCAAACATCAAACAACTGTGCCATATAATCCCCAACAGAACGGTGTAGCTAAAATAATGAACTGAACTATCTTAAATATGGTTTGCTCCATGCTATTTTTCAAGAATGTGAAATTGATGTTTGGTCTGATGCAGTTCTATGTGCTGTTTACATAAATAATAGGTGTCCTTCAAGTTCAATTAGAAAAGAAACTCCTTTTGAAATGTGGCATGGCCACATTCCTTCGGTAAAGCATTTCAGGGTCTTTGGGTCCACCTCTTATGCCTTGATACCCAAGGGTCAAAGGAACAAACTTGGTGCTGGAAGTAGAAAATGTATCTTCTTTGGGTACTCCAATACCTCCAAAGGATATCGTCTCTATGATGAAGAAAATAATAAGTTTGTAATAGCAAGAGATGTCATATTTTTTGAATCTTCCAAGAGTGACAAGGTTGTTGAGCGGCAACTTGATCGCCTAGATAGATTCACACATGCAAAGTATTTCCAAGAATTTGATAATGAGATTCCACATCTTGAAGGGGGGATTCCGATATTGAATCAAACTGTGGAATCATGTCCTGAAGCACTCTCTCCCCCACATGAAGAAACAACCACGGATGACACATTGGATGATGTGATTGACAGAATTGGGAGATTGAATCTTGAATCAATCCCAACTAAGTCAAATGACCAACCTGGGCCATCTCAGAAAGGTCCTCCCAAATGGCTGACAAAGACTCTAGAGAATGTTCATCCTGATGAGGTTGGAAAAACAGGAACAAGAAGTTCCACTCAACAAATCGAATGTGATGTAGATAATTCTGATTCTCCTGTTGATATGGATATTGCTTATAACTGTGAATTGAGTTTGTCTGCAGATCATGAACCAACTTCCTTCAAAGAATCCGGTTCTCATGATGAATGGAAAGAAGCGATGCAGAAGGAGTATGATGCCTTGATAAAGAACGGCATTTGGAAGCTCGTTGATCCGCCTTTAGGAAAAAAACCAATTGGCTATAAGTGGTTCTACAAGAACAAGTATAAAGCAGATGGCTCACTTGAAAAGCACAAGGCCAAGCTTGTGGCAAAAGGTTTTGCACAAAAAGAAGGAATCTATTATGAAGAAACTTTTTCTCCCACAGCAAAATGGACTACCATCCACACTCTCTTTTCCTTAGCAGCTCGGAATGGATGGAAAGCCCATCAGATGGATGTAAAAATAGCCTTCTTGAATGGATATCTAAAGGAGAAATTTTATATGTCCCAGCCAGAAGGATTTGTGGTAAAGGGTCAAGAACACAAAGTTTGCAAGCTTATAATATCCTTGTATGGCCTCAAGCAAGCACCACGAGCCTGGTATGAGAAATTAACCGAGCATCTTTTGAAACTTGACTTCAAACATTTTGATATTGATGATGCAACTTTGTTTGTTAAGAAAGTTGGAAAAATAGTTGTATATCTTGTGGTATATGTAGATGATCTTTTGATAACAGGGAACAATGAGAGCTATATTGCATCCATGAAGAAAGAATTGAAGAAAGGTTTTGAAATGACTGATTTGGGTCATGTTTATTACTATCTGGGTATTGAAGTAATTCAACATCCTAAATTTATATTTATTTCTCAAAAGAAGTACATTGGAGATCTCTTGAACAAATTTAGCATGGATGAATGTAATCCCTTAACCACTCCAATGGAACAAAACTTGAAGCTCACATCTATTGAAGGGAAGGAATTTGAGGATGCAACTAAGTATAGACATCTTATAGGAAGTCTTATCTATCTGACCACCACCAAACCTGACATTTCATTTGCTGTTGGAATCCTCTCAATGTTCATGCAAAAACCTTGTGAAGGACATTGGTCTGCTGCAAAAAGAGTGTTAAGGTACTTGAAGGGGACTCAAGACTTTGGACTCAAATATACATAGGTAGGCAACTTCAGCTTGATCGGATACTTTGATTCAGACTTTGATGGCGACAAAGAAACAGGGGTGTCTACTACAGGATACACCATGAGTCTTGGATCAAGAGCTGTCTCATGGAGATCACGCAAAAAGTCAGTTCCAACAGATTCCACGACCGAGGCAGAATATGTGGCAGCAGCTGAAGCAACAAAGGAAATTGTGTGGCTCCAGAAAATATTGGAATATTTGCAGATGAAACAAATTTACTCCACACCACTCACGTTCGACAACACTTCTGCAATAAAGTTGGCCAAGAACCCAAAGTTCCATGATCGAACAAAGCACATCAATACAAAATACCATCTAATTCGACATCATGTTCAGGCCAAAACCATCCATCTACATCATTGTTCCACAAAAGAGCAAACTGCTGATATCTTCACCAAAGCACTTGGAAGAGAAAAGTTTGAAAATTTTAGATCGATGCTTGGGCTCACCAACATCCCTTCAGATTAAAGGGGGAAAGTTTGACACCTAATCCTATGGGATGGGTGTGAATATTTAATTTTGTATAATAAATAATATTAGGAAATAAGGAAGGCCAAGAGTCATTGGGAGATGAATCCCAATAGCCTCACCTCCATGTATAAATGCATGTACATTCTTCAGCTAATACATATTCTGATTTGAGGAGTTACCTCCTGGTTTGACAGATAGATTTAAGAGAAAAAAATATATTTTAATAAAGATAGATTTAATAGTAAAACTAGATTTCATAGAAATAATAAAAAAGCTAGAAAAAGTAGATTTCAAGAAAGATTTAATAGAAAAGTTTGATTTCAAAAAAGATAGATTTAATGGAAAAGAAAGATTTCAAAAAAATGTAGGGTTAATAGAAAAACTAGATTTCAAAAAAGATAGATTTAATAGAAAAGCCAGATTTTAGAAAAGATAGAAATAGTAGAAAAGCTAGATTTCATAACAAATAGAAATAGTAGAAAAGATAGATTTCAAAAAAGGTAGATTTAATAGAAAAACTACATTTCAAAAATCTAGATTTCGAAAAAAGATAGAAATAGTAGAAAAGCTAGATTTCAAAAAAATATAGAAATAGTAGAAAAGCTAGATTTCAAAAAAGATAGATTTAATAGAAATGCTAGAAAAAAGATAAAAATAATAGAAAAACTAGATTTTAAAAAAGATAGATTTAATAGAAAAGTTAAATTTCAATAGAGATAGATTTAATAGAAAAACTATCTTTCAAAAAAGACAGATTCAATAAGGAAGTTGGATTTAATAGAAAAGCTATCTTTCATAGAAATAATAGAGAAACTAGAAAAACCTAAATTTAAAAAAAAATGGATTTAATAGAAAAGCTAGATTTCATAGAAAAAATAGATTTAATAGAAAATATATATTTCAAAAAGATAGATTTAATAGAAAAGCTAGATTTAATAGAAATAATTGAAAAACTATATTTCATAGAAAGGTTATATTTCAAAATAGAAAAGTCAGATTTCAAAAATAATAGAAAAGCTAGATTTCAAAAAAGAGAGATTTAATAGAAAAGTTAGATTTCAAAAAAGATAGATTTAATAGAAAAACTAGATTTCAAAAAAGATAGAAATAATAGAAAAGCTAGAAAAAATATAGCGATAATAGAAAAGCTTGATTTGAGAAATAATAAAAAAACTAGAAATGCTAGATTTCAGAAAAGCTAGATTTAATATAAACTTGATTTCAGAAAAACTAGATTTAATAGAAAAGTTAGATTTCAAAAAAGATAATTTAATAGAAAATAAAGATTTCGAAAATGATAAAAATAATAGAAAATCTGGATTTCAAAAATGATATAAATAATAGAAAATCTAGATTTTATAAAAATAATAGAAAAATTAGATTTCAAAAAAGATAGATTTAATATAAAAACAAGATTTTATATTTAATAGAAAAACTACATTTCCGAAATAATAAAAAAGTTAGATCCCAGTAAAGGTAGAAATAGAAAACCTATATTTCATAAAATATATAGTTAAACAAAAAGCTAGATTTCAAAAAAGATATATTTAATAGAAAAACTAGATTTCAAAAAAGATAGATTTAATAAAAAAGATAGAAAAAAATATTTAAATAATAGAAAAGCTAGAAAAAAGATAGAAATAATAGAAAAGCTAGATTTGGGAAATAATAGAAAAGCTAGACTTCAAAAAAATAGATTTCATATAAATAATATAAAAACTGGATTTCAAAAAGGATAGATCTAATAGAAACGAAGCTAGATTTCATAAAAAATAATAGAAAAGATAGATTTCATAGAAAAATATAGATTTAATAGAAAAGCTAGATTTCATAAAGTTCGATTTAATAGAAAAGCTAGATTTAAGAAAAGATAAATTTAATAAAAAATCTATATTTCACAAAAGATATATTTAATAGAAAAGTTGGATTCCAAAAAATATAGGCTCAATATAAAATCTAGATTTTAAAAAAGATAGATATAATAGAAAAACTAGATTTCGAAAAATATAGATTTAATGGAAAATCCAGATTTCAAATAAGATGGATTTTATATAAAAGTTAGATTTCAAAAAATATGGATTTAATAGAAAAACTAGATTTCAAAAAAAAATAGATTTAGTAGAAAAGATAGATTTCAAAAAGGATAGAAATAGTAGAAAAACTAGAAAAAAGATAGAAACCAAAAAAAAATTTAGATTTCAAAAAATATAGATTTAATAGAAAAGATAAATTTCAAAAAAGATGGTTTTAATAGAAAATCTAGATTTCAAAAATAGTGGTTTTAATATAAAATCTAGATTTCAAGAAAGATAGATTTAATAGAAAAACTAGATTTCAAAAAGGATAGAATTAATAAATAAGCCATATTTGAAAAAGGATAAATTTAATAGAAATGTTAGATTTCAAAAAAGATAGATTTAATAGAAAAGTTAGATTTCATATAAATAATAGAAAAAATAGAAAAAACTAGATTTCAAAAAATATAGATTTAATACAAACGCTAGATTTCATAGAGATAATAGGAAAACCAGATTTCCTAGAAATAATAAAAAAGCTAGATTTCAAAAAATATAGATTTATTAGAAAATCTAGATTTCAAAATAGATATAATATCTAGATTTCAAAAATAATAGAAAAGCTAGATTTCAAAATAAACAGAAATAAAAAATCTAGATTTCAAAACAGATAGATTTAATACAAAAGCTTAGAAAAGATAGATCTCATAGAAATAACAGATTTAATGGAAAAGATAGATTTCAGAAAAGATAAATTTAATATAAAATCTAGATTTCATAGAAAAACTAGATTTCAGAAAAGCTAGATTTCATAGAAAATATAGATTTAAGAAAATATATATTTAATAGAAAAATTAGTTTTCATAGCAATAATAGAAAATATAGAAAAATTTAATTTCAAAAAAGATAGATTTAATAGAAAAGATAGATTTCAAAAAGTATAGAAATAATAGTGAAGCTGGATTTCCAAAAAGATATAAATAATAGAAAAGCTAGATTTTGTATAAAATATAGAAATAATAAGAAAGCTAAATTTTAGAAAAAAACAGAAAAGCTAGATTTCAAAAAAGGTAGGAAGTCTAGATTTCATAGAAATAATAGAAAGGCTAGAAATATTGATTTCAAAAAAGATAGATTTGATAGAAAAGCTAGATTTCAAAAAAGCCAGATTTAATAACAAAAGCTAGATTTCAGATTTAAGACGAAAGGTACATTTAAGAAATAATAGAAAAGCTAGATTTCAAAAAAGATAGAAATAGAATAGCTAGATTTCATAAAAGATAGATTTAATAGAAAAACACGATTTCAAAAAAGATAGCTTTAATAGAAAAGTTAGATTTCATAGAAATAATAGAAAATTTAGATTTTATAGAAATAATATAAACGTTAGATTTCAAAAAATATAGATTTAATAGAAAATTTAGATGTAATAGAAAATTTAGATTTCATAGAAATAATAGAAAAGCAAGAAAAGCTAGATCTCAAAAAAGCTAGATTTCATAGAAGCTAGATTTAATAGAAAAGCTAGATTTTAGAAAAGTTAGGTTTAATAGAAAAGCTAGATTCAAGTTAGATTTCAAAAAAAAAATTGAAAAGTTAGAAAAACTAGACTTCAAAAAAGATAGATTTGATAGAAAAGCTAGATTTCAAAAAAGATAGATTGAATAGAAGAACTAGATTTCAAAAAAGATGGATCTAATACAAAACATAGATTTCATAGAAATAATAAAAAGGATAAAAAATTTGGATTTCATAGAGAAGCTAGACTTAAATAATGATATATTTAATAGAAAAACTAGATTTCAAAAAATATAGATTTAATAGAGAAATTAGATTTCAAAAAAGATAGATTTAATAGAAAAGCTAGATTTAAAAAATAATAGCAAACTAGATTTCAAATAAGATAGAAATAGAAAAGCTAGATTTCAAAAATAATAGCAAACTAGATTTCAAAAAAGATAGAAATAAAGAAGCTAGATTTCAAAAAGATACATTTAATAAAAAAACTAGATTTCACAAAAGATAGATTTAATAGAAAAGCTAGATTTGAAAAAAGGTAGATTTAATAGAAAACCTAGATTTAATAGAAAAACTAGGTTTCATACAAAAGCTAGAAAAGCTAGAATTTAAAAAAGATAGATTTTAAAGAAAAGCTAAAATTCATAGAAAATATAGATTCCAGAAAAGCTAGATTTAATAGAAAAGCTAGATATCAGAAAAGATACATTTAATATAAAATGTAGATTTCAGAAAAGATAGATTTAATAAAAAAATTGCATTCCATAGAAATAATAGAAAATATAGAAAATGTAGATTTTACAAAAGATACATTAAATAAAAAACTAAATTTAAAAAAACATAGAAATAATAGAAAAGATGATTTTTAAAAATGATAGCACTAAGAGAAAAACTAGATTTTGAAAAATATAGAAATAATAGAAAAACTAGATTTCATAGAAAATATAGAAATATTAGAAAATCTAGAAAAATTAGATTTCAAAAATAATAGATTTAATAGAAAATCTAGAAAAACTAGATTTTAGAAAAGCTAGATTTAATAGAAAATCTAGATTTCAGAAATGATAGATTTAATAGAAAAAATAGATTTTAGATAAGAGAGATTTAATAGAAAAGTTAGATTTCATACAAATAATAGAAAAGCGACATTTCAAATAATTTAGATTTAAAAAATATGCTAGATTTCAAAAAAGATAGAAATAATAGAAAAGCAAGATTTCAAAAAAAAGATAGAAAAACTAGATTTCATAGAAAAGATACAAATATTAGAAAAACAAGAAAAGACAAATTTCAGAGAAATAACAGAAAATCTCGAAAAGCTAGATTTCAAAAAAGATAGATTTGATTAAAAAAACTAGATTTCATAGAAAATATAGATTAAATTTAAAAATTAGATTTCAAAAAACATAGATTTAATAGAAAAGGTATATTTCATAGAAATAATACAAAAGCTACATTTCATAGAAAAGCTAGATTTCATAAAATATAGACTTAATAGAAAAGCTAGATTTCAAAAAAGATAGATTTAATGGAAAAACTAGATTTCAAAATAGATAGAAATAATAGAAAATCTAGATTTGAGAAATAAAAGAAAAGCTAGAAAAGCTAGATTTCAAAAAAGATAGATTTAATAGAAAAACTTGATTTCAAAAAAAGATAGATTTAATAGAAAATCTAGATTTCAAAAAACATAGATTTAATAGAAAAGCTAGATTTCAAAAAAGATAGAAATAGAAAAGCTAGATTTCAAAAAAGATAGAAATAGAAAAGCTAGATTTAAAAAAAATAGATTTAATAGAAAAAATATATTTCAAAGAAGGTAGAAACAATAGAAAATCTAGAAAAAAGATAGAAATAATAGAGAAGCTAGATTTCAGAAATAATAGAAAAGCTAGAAAAACCAGATTTCAAAAAAGATAGAAAAACTAGATTTCAAAAATATAGAGATGGAGAAGCTAAAAAAACTAGATTTTAGGAAAACTTGAAAAAATAGATTTAATAGAAAAATTAGAATTCGAAAGATAGAAAAGATAGAATTCATAAAAGATGGAAAAACTAGAATTCAAAAGATGGAAAAAATAGATTTCAAAAAATATAGAAAATCTACATTTCAATTTAGCTATAATGAATAGAAAAGCTGGAATTCAAAAAAGAAAAGAAAAGCTAGACGTCAAAAAAGATAAAAAATCTAGATATCAAAAAAATAGAAAAGCTAGATTTCAAAAAAGATAGAAAAGTTAGATTTAAAAAACATAGAAATGCTAGATTTAATAGAAAAGCTAGAATTCAAAAAAGATAGAAACACTAGATTTCAAGAAAGATAGAAAAGCTAGATTTAATAGAAAAGCTAGATATCAAAACAGATAGGGAAACTAGATCTCAAAAAAGATACAAAAGCTAGATTTCAATCTAGCTAGATTGAAGATAGAAAACATGATTTCAAAAAAGATAGAAATGTTGTATTTGAAAAAAGATAAAAAAGCTAGATTTCAGAAAAGATAGAAAATCTAGATTTCATAAAAGATGGAAAAGCTAGATTTCAGAAAATATGGAAAAGCTAGATTTCATAGAAATAATAGAAAAGCTAGAAAAGCTAGATTTAAAAAAAAAAATCGAAAAGCTAGATTTCAATAACGATAGAAATAATGGAAAAAACTAGATTTCATAGAAAAAATAGAATTAATAGAAAAACTGGATTTCAAAAAAGATAGAAAATCTAGATTTCATAAAAAAACCTAGATTTCATAGAAAGGCTAGATTTCAAAAAATTTAGATTTCAAAAAATATACAAATGCTAGATTTCAAAATATATAGAAAAACTAGATTTAAAAAAGATACGGATAGAAAAGCTAGATTTCAAAAAGATACAAATAAAAAACCTAGATTTCATACGAAAGCTAGAAAAGATAGATTTAAGAAAAGCTAGATTTAATAGTAAAGCTAGAAAATCTACAATTAATAGAAAAGTTGTATTTCAAAAAAGATAGAAAAGCTAGATTTCAAAATACATAGATATAGAAAATCTAGATTTCGAAAAAGATAGATTTAATAGAAATGCTAAATTGAATACAAAAGATTGATTTAATAGAAAAGCTAGATTTCAAAAAAAGATGAAATTAATAGAAAAGTTATCAAAAAAGATAGAAATAATAGAAAAACTAGATTTCAAAAAAGCTAGATTTAATAGAAGAGCTAGAAAATCTAAAACTAATAGAAAAGCTAGATTTCAAAAGATAGATTTTATATAAAAGCTAGATTTTAGAAATAATAGAAAAAACTAGATTTCAAAAAATATAGAAATAGAAAAGCTAGATTTCAAAAACGAAAGAAATTTAATAGAAAAGCTAGATTTCATAGAAATGTAAGATCTAATATAAAAGCTAGATTTCATAGAAAAGCTAGATTTAATAGAAAACCTAGATTTCAGAAAAGATAGATTTAACAGAAAAGCTAGAAAGAAGATAGAAATAATAGAAAAGTTATAAAGACTATAATTCAAAAAACATAGAAATAGAAAAGCTAGATTTCAAAGAAGATAGAAATAATAGAAAATCCAGATTTCAAAAAAGATAGATTTAATAGAAAATCTAGATCTCAAAAAAGATAGATTTAATAAAAATACTAGATTTCAAAAAGATAGAAATAATAAAAAAACTAGATTTCAAAAAAGATTGAAATAATCGAAAATCTAGATTTCATAGAAAAGATGGAAATAATAGAAAAGCTGGAAAACTAGATTTCAAAAGTAATAGATTTATTAGAAAAGAAAAAAAAACTAGATTTAAAAAATACTAGATTTAAAAGAAAAGATACATTTCAGAAAATATAGATTTAATAGAAAACTTAGATTTCATAAAAATAATAGAAAAACTAAAAAATATAGATTTAAAAAAATATAGATTTAATAGAAAATCTAGATTTCATAAAAATAATAGAAAAGCTAGAAAAACTAGATTTCAAAAAGATGGATTTATAGAGAAAATGAATTTTAGAAATAAAAGAAAATCTAGAAAAAATAGATTTCAAAGAAGATAGAAATATAAAAGCTAGATTTCAAGAAAGATAGATTTAATAGAGAAGCTAGATCTCAAAAAGGATAGATTTAATAGAAAAGCTAGATTTCATAGAAAAAATAGATTTGATAGAAAATATAGATTTAAAAAAATAGAACTGATAAAATCCTAGATTTCAAAAAAGATAGAATTTATAGAAAAGCTAGAAAAACTAGATTTCTAAAATAATAGAAAAACTAGAAAAGCTAGTTTTCAGAAAAGATAGATGTAATATAAAAACTATATTTCATAGAAATGATAGAAAATATAGAAAACATAGATTTCATAGAAAAACTACATCTCATAGAAATAAAAGAAAATCTAGAAAACATAGATTTCATAGAAAATCTAGATTTCAAAAAAGATAGATTTAATAGAAAAAACTAGATTTCAAAAACGATAAATTTAATAAAAAAATCTAGATTTCAATAAACATAGATTTAATAGAAAAGCTAGATTTTAGGAATAATAGAAAAACTAATTTTCATAGAAAAGATAGATTTAATGGAAAAGATAGATTTCAAAAAGGATAGATTTAATAGAAAAACTAGATTTCAAAAAAGATTGAAATAATAGAAAAAACTAGATTTCAAAAGAAATAGAAATAATACAAAAACTAGATTTCAAAAAAAATTGAAATAATAGAAAAGATATATTTCAAAAAAGATAGATTTAATAGAAAAGCCAGATTTCAAAAAAAGAGAATTAATAGAAAAGATTGATTTCAAAAAAGATAGAATTAATAGAAAAGGTAGATTTCAAAAATGATAGAAAAACTATGAAAACTAGATTTACTCTAAAAATTAGATTTAAAAGGGATAGATTTTAACAAAAACTAGATTTCATAAGAAAGCTAGAAAAACTAGATTTCAGAAAAGATAGAAAGATAAAAGATAGAAAAAATATATTTCAAAAGGGATCGAATTAATAGGAAAATCTAGAAAATCTAGATTTCAAAAATGATAGGAAAACTAGAAAATTTAGATTTCAAAAAAGATAGATATAATAGAAAAGCTAAAATTTAATAAAGATAGATTTAATAGAAAAGCTAGATTTCATAGAAATAATAGGAAAACTAGAAAAGGAGACTTAATCAAAATGTTAGATTTCAAAGAAGATAAAGATAGATTTAATAGAAAAGATAGATTTAAAAAAAATAGACTTACAAGAAAAACTAGATTTCAAAAGCAATAGATTTAGTATAAAAACTAGATTTCAAAAATGATAAATTTGATAGAAAAACTAGATTTAAAAAATGATAAATTTAATAGAAAAACTAGATTTTCGAAAAGAGAGAAATAGTGGAAAAGCTAGATTTCAAAAAAGATAGAAACAGTAGAAAAGATAGATTTCAAAAAAGATAGATTTAATAGAAAAAATAGATTTAATAGAAAATATAGATTTAAAAAAAGATAGATTTAATAGAAATCTAGAAAGAAAAGATGGAAAAGCTAGAAAATCTAGAAAAGCTAGATTTTAAAAGAGATAGATTTAGTAGAAAATCTAGATTTCAATAAAGATAGATTTAATAGAAAAGCTAGATTTAAAAAAAAAATATTTAATAGAAAAACTAGATTTAAAGAAAGATAGGTTTAGTAGAAAAGTTGGATTTAATAGAAAAGTTAGATTTCATATAATTAAAAGAAAAACTAGAAAAACCTAGATTTTAAAAAAGATGGATTTAATAGAAAAGCTAGATTTCAAAAAGGGTAGATTTAAAAGAAATAATAGAAAAAATGTGTTTAAAAAATGATGGATTTAATAGAAAAGGTATATTTCAAAAGAAATCGATTTAATAGAAAAACATGATTTAAAAAAATAGAATTAATAGTAAAGCTAGATTTCAAAAAAGATGGATTTAATAGAAAAGCTAGATTTCAAAAAGGATGGATTTAATAGAAAAAATAGATCTCATAGAAATAATTGAAAAACTAGAAAAAACTAGATTTCAAAAAGGATAGATTTAATGGAAAAACTAGATTTCAAAGAAAAGATAGAATAATAGAAAAACTAGATTTAAAAAAAAAAAAAAAAGATTTAATAGAAAACCAAGATTTCATAGAAATAATGGAAAAATTATATTTCTTAGAAATAATAGAAAAGCTAGATTTCATTCAAAACCTAGATTTCAAAAAAGATAGAAAAGCTAGATTTCGGAAATAATAGAAAAGCTATATTTCAAAAAAGGTAGAAATAGAAAAACTAGATTTCAAAAAAGACGGATTTTATAGAAAAGCTAGATTTCAAAAAAGATAAACTTAATACAAATTTTAGATTTTAAACAAGATAGAAATAATAGAAATTTATGTGTGAGAAATAATAGAAAAACATGATTTCAAAAGAGATAGATTAAATAGAAAAAATAAACTTCAAAAAAGATAGATTTAATAGAAAATCTAATTTCATAAAATATTAGAAAAGCTAGATTTCATAGAAATTATAGAATTAATTGAAAAACTAGATTTCAAAAAAGATAGATTTAATAGAAAAACTAGATTTTATAGAAAAACTAGATTTTAGAAAAGCTAGATTTCACAGAAAAGATAGATTTCAAAAAAAATATATTTAATAGAAAGGTTAGATTTCATAGAAATAATAGAAAAGCTAGAAAAACTAGATTTCAAAAAAGATGGATTTAATAGAAAAGCTAGATTTCTAAAAAGATAGAAATAATAGAGAAGCTGGATTTCAAAAAAGATAGAAATAATAGAAAACTAGGTTTCATTCGAAAGACGGATTTCATAAAATATAGAAAAGCTAGATTTCAGAAAAAATAGAAAATCTAAATTTCATAGAAATTATAGAAA
>JAXQQM020085186.1:0-26937 GCA_034641835.2 Pinus albicaulis | reverse complement strand
TAATTCTTGCACATAGCAATTTGAGAGTCATTGAGGAATTTGATCGGTGGTAAGGTATCATTCTAGCGATAGCTCACTGGCTCAAGTATTTAAAATAAATCTCATTTTATTTTCTCTATTAATGTCAAGATTTCAATCCGATTAATGATTTTATATAATCACACATCCTTTTGTATATTTTTTTCACTTTATATTGATAATCCTTCGTAAATAGCGATGTGAAAAATAAGTATATAAATATTAATTTAAGGATATTTTATGTTTTGGTAATATTTTATCTTCGGTAAATGTAAAGAAATAGGTTAATTACTTAATATTATTAGGATTTGGTTGAAGTTTCTAATTATCTAATGTGGTTTATTTTTTGGACAAGGTAAAAGAGATAATTGATCTTATTGAATAAATAGTGTGGATGCATTATTGCTTGAGATAGCCGTTGAAAACTAGCCATTAAAAACTAGTCATTGACAACTAGCCGTTAATTAATTATTAGAAAATTATTAATTTAAATTTTATTTTTTTAAGGAATTTTATTAAATAAGTTAATGAAACATAATAATATTTTAATAAAAAGATTCCAAAAAAAAATTAAATAGGTTAATGAATAATAATATTTTGATAAAAAGATTCAAAAATTAATTATAATGTGATTAAAGTTAAGGCTTAAAAAAAAAATTATAAATAATAAAAATGTTAAGAAATTTTATTTGCTTTATAAATAATAATAAGGGTTTATTTCCTTTATTTGCATATATCTTATTAATCATGAGCAAGTCATTTTAGGTGGCATGATTTTTTTTAAATAACCTTACATTCTTATATAGCAACTAATAATGATGGTTGCTTCACAACTAAGTTATTATATGTTATTCCATTGTGTGGGAAAAAAAAACACAATAAAAAACATAAAACCATTACAATTCTATAAGTTGACTATTTTTTAATAATACAAAATTAAAATAAATAAATAATAACTATATACATGATTTAAAAAATAAAAAAATGAAAAACCAAATTTGATCTGTCTTAAATAGAGAAGTCAAATTTGTTGTGTAATTTTTTTAATATGAAAAAATGAAGATAAGGGCTAAATTCTTCTCTAAGATAGATCTGAGGTCATGATACCATCATGTAAGAATAAAATTAGAGGACATCAACGATACAATATTCAAAAATCAATATGGACATTATGAGTTTGTAGTGTTCAATTTGAGCTATGTAAAGCACCAAGTGTCTTTACGTGCCTTATGAAAGGCATTTTCCCAAATTATTTGGAAAATGTTGTCATTGTGTTTTGGATGACATCCTTGTTTACTCAAAATCCAAAGAAGAACATGAGAAACACTTCACGATGGGGTTACAAGCGTCAAGGGATAATAATCCTTATGCCAAGTTAAGCAAATGCTCATTTTACCAAAATCAAATTCATTATTTGGGCCACATAATCTCAGGGGAAGATGTAGCAATGTACCTAGAGAAAATCACAATTATTTGTGAGTGGCCAACTTCTATAAATGTACGATAAATTAGGTCTTTTATGGGACTGAAAGGCTACTGCAGGAGATCTATTGAGGGGTTATCAAGAATAGTACACCATATCACTTGTTTGCCAAAGAAGAGTGTGAAATTTGAATGGTCTCAAGAATGTGAAGATGCCTTTCAATATTTCAAAATTATATTAACAAGTGCACCAATATTAAGGACAGTTGATCCAAATGATGATTTTATTGTGTGCAAAGATGCATGCAAAGAATGGCTCGGAGGAATCCTCATGAAAAATGGGCATATAATCAATTATGAATCAATGAAACTAAATAAGCATGAGAGAAATATGATACTCATGATTTGCAGTTGCCATCCATAATACTTTCCTTAAAAATGTAGAGGAATTACCTCATGGGAAAGAGGTTTAATTGAGAATAGACCATAGTGGGTTGAAACATTTATTTTGATAACCCACTCTAAATGCCAATTAAATTAAATGGTTGGAATTTCTAGCTAAATATGAATTATGAATCAAGCACATCAAGGGGAATGGAAAAAAGGTGGTTTATACTCAGTAGAAGGGTGCATGAAATGCATGTTTCAACCATAAGTGTATGCAAATATCATTTTGAAAAATAATAATATTATAGGTCAAAATTTTAGATCAACAATACAAGAAAATTAAAAAAGACCTATATAGCAAGGTATTTTATAGCCAAAGTATAAAATGTATGAGTTGAAAGGGGATGGATTCCTTATGTATGAGGGAAAATTTTATGTGCCAAATTGTTAGGGGTTGAAAATTATATAGTTGAGTGAGATGCACAATGTACCTTATTAGTAGAAAACAATTTTAGCTCTCAAGAATCAATAATTTTGGCTAGTTATAAAAAGAAAAGTGGCTAATTATATAGTTAGGTGTTTGGAATGCCAAAAGGTAAAGGTTAAGCATAGGCACCCAACTAAATTGGTGTGCCCCAAACCCATTCCAAAATGGAAGTGGTAAATTGTTTCAATTCATTTTATTATAAATTTTCTTAGGAGTGTGAGGAAACATGATTCCATAATGGTTGTGGTAGATAAGATCACTAAGTCTACCTACATTATTCCAGTAAAGTCAACATGTAAAGAAACAAATATTATTGAAGTATATATGAATCAAATTCTAGGATACATGGAGTGCCTAAGACAATCAATTCATACAGGGATCCCTAATTTACATCAAACTTTTGGAAAGATTTGTTCAAGAGGTTTGGAACAAATTTGAGCTTCAGTACAACATACCTCCCAGAGTTAGATGGAAATATATAGAGGGTCAATTAGGTGATTGAAGATATTTTGAGGATGTATGTTATGGATAAACCATTAAAATGGAAAGAATATTTGCACTTGATGGAGTTTGCATATAACAATGCATATCAAGAATTTTTAAATATGACCCAATCTGAGGCCTTGTAAGGTAGGAAATGAGATACACCTGTGAGTTGAGTCAACCTATTGGATAGGGCCATTGTTAGGCCAAATTGGCATAGGGTAATATAAGAGCAAGTGTTAAAAATTGAACAAAACTTGAATGTTACACAGGGTAGGCCAAAAAATGATGTAGATAAGAGTAGGACAAGTAAGGAATTCAAATTCGATGATCATGTCTTCCTAAAACTAAAGGCTAGGAAGATTTCATCAAAATTGAGAAGCTACTCAAAGTTAGTAGCCATATTTTGTGGACTATTTGAGATCCTGGAAAGGAATTATCCAGTTGCATATATGCTTGCATTGTGAGCATCCATGCATGTTCATAACATGTTTCATAATTACTCAAAATTATGTTCTTGATGCCAATCATGTTATTGATTGGAATATGATTGAGGTGAAGCCTGAGTGAAGCTTCCAAGTTTTTCCAATGGGAATTTTGGATAGGAAGATTAGGGTGTTGTAGAGTCGATCCATTGCCTTGGTAAAGGTGAAATGGAACTAGTATGGTCTTGAAGATGCTACACGGGAGCATGAAGTTTCCATGAAGAAGGAATACCTTCATATTTTCAAATAGTTTTGATTGTACATGTGTATATAATGTACCAAGGATAGTACATAAATAAGGGGGAGGGGAATGTAATGCCTCTAATGTGACCCCCAATGTATTTGTACATATATTGACTATGCTAATGATCCAGGATGTGTTGGATCTACATGCCCATATGTATATATGTGTTTTGGAATAATGTTCCTATGTATGTATGTTTTTAGGTCAGAGTGTCTATGTGATTTTAAGTCAGTGATCTTATGTGCTAAAAGGCTAGCAATACTAACTATGTAAATATTTAATCACATTGATGTTAATAAAATACATCATTGCTACATATAAAGTCAGACAAGAGAGACAGGGGCCAGGAATCCACAAGTAGGAAAGGGGGCTAAGGGCTAAGATATGAGGGGCTTAAGCCTAGGGGCCTAAGTCATTATTAAAAGGAGATTAAATTCGAAACTTCACATTTTTTTATCCTAATTTCTTAAATTGGCTTCTTTGAGCATCAATTATCATTTTTGGTACAAGCACATAAAAATGGGATATTTAATGTTATTCCATCATTCTTACCATTCTAATTATTACACTTCCTAGAGGGAGAGGGGGTGACCACGTAATAGTGTTACCTTGTAGATCCTAGGTCGATATGCTTCTCCTTGGATTGCTTTGGGTAAAGGATAGAGCCTAGCAGGGAAAAGTGTGGGGATAGATTCCCAAGTGTAAGGATTGGATGGTGCCTGGATACTCCTAAGAGTACTTAGAATTCCTACAGTCACAGGGCCTTTAGACTCCCAAGGAAGCCTATGTTGGAGTCTTGGAAGTGTTGTGGCACAACCTGAGGGACTAAAACTACAGAGAAGGGGGTGTGCTACATTGGGTTGTGTAGGCTATGAGGGATGAGAGATTGTGAGTTGGAAGTTGCTAGATTGTGTTGCCTTTGATTGTTATTGTATTGGTGTGATTTGTGGACCTTAGATGGCTTTATGAATTCTTTTTCCCTGGTGGAGTCAGAGCCTCAGATTGAGGTGACGTATTGTTGAGAGTATTGGAGTAGTGCGGTCTATGGTTGGGTGGAATGTTCGAGTTGTATAGTTAATTGGTTCCATTTTCAAAGATAAGTGTTCTTTTATATTATGCTTCCACTATTTTTATCTTATGAATACATGATGTTATAAATGAAGTTATTACTAAGTCAATGTTATCACATAACTGTGCATTAGGAATACGTGAAGAAACTTGAATAATGTCATTAGATGTATCGTTAAGAAGTAATGCACATTGGCTAGGTGGTCGGTGTATGTCACGTAGTGATATCAAAGCCTTGTTGGGCATATTATCCAAAGTTAAAGATAAATTGTGGAATCTATGGGTGCAAAGGTAGTATTGCACCCTAGTGGTTGGTTGGGGGGTGTTACACGAGAACAAAGCTAGTATAAACAAGAATAGGCCTTAAGAAGAACAAATCTAGCCCATCATAAGACTTTTAAAAATATATTGTAATTGACATTCTTTGTTGATAAATTGTTGGACTTAATAGAGTTGTTGGAATTCACATGAAAATAGACAAGTTTAGAGAAGCATGTGTTGCATTATATTCACATGATATATATATGAATACATGTTGTACGACCCTTGGTTTCATATTCCAAGAGGTGTCTTGAATTCCTCATGACTCTTAAACTTCATTTGTGGTTTCTCACCTTCCACACAAGTTAATATTACAAATTCATATAATCCCCGAGGATTATATTTCAAATTTTCTCCTATTTAATTTGAAGGGGTGTACGTGAGCCTAAGAATAAAGCCAAAATATGGAGGTGAATAACATCTATTGGTGGGATGTACTCTCTAAATATGGTGCTTTAGGAAGACCATAGACCAAATGGTGTAGCAAGCCTAAGCTCTCCTGAGGCCCCGTCTGCTTCTAGTATGACTTCGACTGTCCCTATGATTCCTGGTAGCCTTACTTTTGAAGAGTATTTGTTGGTTGTTCAACAACAGAACTCTCAGGGTTATCAGTAGCCCCAAGCTTCTGTCAAACCTCCCCATCACTATGATGTTGTCGGTAACCCCGTCTATTCATTTCCTGTCGATCCCAATCAGGCTGTCTATTTGCCTCTGGCAAACCCTTATCAGATCGTCACTCATCAAGGACCCTTACAGGGACAGCCTTCAGCCCAGCAAGGACAACCCTTTGGTCCTCAGGGACAACCTTACGGTCCGCAAGGTCAACCTCCGGTCCAACAAGGACAACCCTACGATCCTTCAGGTCAGCCTCAATCAGGAATGTTTTATGTTGCTGGGGGGCCGATGTATCCATCACAGGGACAACCTCTTGTACAACAGCAGCAGTCATACGTTCAGTATGGCCAAAACTTTGTGCAACAAGGACAACCCTATGGTCCTACTCTGGGTCAACCTGGTCATCAGGGACAATCTAGTCCATCTCCACCATCGGGCCAACCTTTTCCACAACGGTAACCCGGTGGCCCTCAATATCCAGGCCAACCTGCTCTGCAGGGGTAGCCTGCCCAAAATCAGCAACTGATTCAAGCTACTCAACCAGCTCAGCAGCCGATTCAACCTGTTCATCAAGCAATTCAATCTGTTCAGCAGCCTGTTCAACCTGCTCAGCAGCCGGTTCGACCTGTTTATCCGACTCAGTAGGGTCCACCTGTTCAGTAGCCCGCTCAACCTACTCAACAGGGTCCACCTGCTCAACCCCAAGGCGCTTATTACCCCCAAGGTCAATATCAGCCAGTATATATTGCACCCCAAGGTTTCACTTATTACCCTCAAAATCAATCCCAATTGGTGTATAATCAACCTCAAGGCCATGCTTACATTCCAAAAAAAATCCATATGTTGCTCAGCAAGGACCTCAATGGTATGCTCAGAATCAGTATCCTTGTCCTCAACCCCAGTATCAGCAGAATTATCAGGCTTATAACCTCTATGGTCAGAATCCTCCGGGACAAAATGTATGGGGGCAGAATTTCTCGCAGACTGGGTGGAATGTTAATATGGGTCCTTATCAGAGACCTCCAATGCCTTTTAATCCTAAATTACCATTTCTCACTACGTTGGAACTGCATGATGTGTCAAAGCCTACGAATGGTCTGATTCTTCATAACCCGTATTGGCCTCCAGTTCCAACTAAGATTTCTGGTGATTGTCCTAAATTTGAGGGCAAGTCCGGAGAAGACCCCCAAGCACATGTTATGACTTAACATTTGTGGTGTTCTTCTAACTCTTGGGTTGACAATTCCATCTGACTCTGTATTTTCCAACGAACTCTTACTGGTGTCACTGCAAAGTGGTACATTGAGCTTTCTCGTGGCATTTTTCAAGACTTCAACTCTCTTGCCATGGAATTTCTTACGCAGTTTTAGTTACCAGTTCGTTATGAGACCGGGACATACCTCCTCACATCCTTAAAACAAGACCGAGCTACTCATATCTTGGATCATATTCATGAATGGAGGCATTGTCATCGCTTGATCAAGTTTGATGTTCCTGATCAGCTTCTAACTGATTGGTTCACTACCTCCTTTGTCAATCAGATCGCAAAAGACATAGCTATGGGAGCATGTGTAACCTAGGAACAAGCCATTGCTCGTGCCCAGTACCTTGATCTTGTGTAATCTTAGTCTGGCACGTTATATAATATCTTGCTTGATGCCCCTCGACCTGGAACTTCTAAAGCACCGACGACCCCATCCATCAACGGTATTATTGGTTCCTTGTCTCAGACTTCTCAGAAGTCTTCTCCTTCAAATCCTGGGAAGAAAAAGTCTAATCCTTCCAATGATGTTGCTTCTCATCCCACTTTGAATCCTGGTAAAACCTCAGAAGTCAATGTCGTTCAGGCCAATCCGACAGATAAAAATTCTAAGGGAAAAAAGAAGGGTAAAGGTAGGCCAAAGCCGATACCCTGAAACCAGATTCCTCCAAATCTCGTGCTGATGATGGTTCACAGCGCAAGCCAAAGTACCCTTGTTTGATCTGTGATGAAGAGCACTACACCAAGGACTGTCCTCGACGGGCCGAAGTAAGTAGATTTCTCAAAGGCACCTAGGGAACTATAGCTATTCTTAAAGGACCTTTTCCATCTCAGTAGACCCAGATGGTAGACCAACCTCAGTCCTCTGCCCCATTTGGCTCTCAGGTGTTCATGATGAACGGTTCTGTGTCTATTTTTATTGCTACTCGATCGAAAGATTATATCGAATCGCGTTAGGAAGCGAGGAAAGAGATCATTGATGGTCCTCCTCCTCCGCCTGCTTCTGGCCCTCTTCAGATTGAAAGGCCCAGTACTGAGCCCGTTATACGGCCACCTTCCAAAGGTGTACTCCACAAGTCTTCTTACAATCCAAATGCCCGTGCTGCTCAACATTACAGTATTGTTGAGGATTTGGCTCAGGCGCCATCTACAATGTCTGCACTAGAAGTACTTCAAAGTTGTCTGTCTCAATAGAAGGCTTTGTTATCTGCGATTGGCAGGGTTGATCTTGCTAATACTAGCCTTCTCGTTTTCGATTTAGAGAATTTTTTTCCTCGACTCCGGCACCAAATTTCATTGATTATCCAAGTTGTCATTAATGGTATCGATATCCATTGAGAAGTTGTGGACGAAGGGGCGTCTACGTGCATCATGTCATCTTCTTGCTGGAAATCCATTAGTTCTCCAGCCTTGAACCCATCACCGAATGCCCTTGAAGCATTTGATGGAAGGGAATCAAAACCTTTGGGTGTTCTTGCTAGTTTACCAATTACCTTGAAAGGGAAGACAGTCAATGTCGAGGTAGAAGTAGTTGATGCCAAGCTCAATTAAAATCTTCTCCTCGGTCGCAGTTGGACTCACGCCATGTTGTGTGTTCCATCCACTCTCTTTCGTGTCCTGAAATTCCCACATGAAGGAAAGATTGTTGTTGTTGATTAATTGTCCTTCTTCACCTCTTCTTCCGAGAACAATGTTCCGTATGTGGATTAGATTCCTACTCCCTACGAGAGCTTTGGGATGGGTCTTTTCAAATATCCTACCCTCATGGATATTTTCCCCCTTTCTCCACACAACACTGTTCAATCAACATAATCTCTTGGTTTGATGACCCATGGATCATCCCTACGCCTGAACAAATCATTTCTTTTGGATATTTGATACCATTAATTCCAATCGATATTTACTATTGTGAACTTCTTGCGGCTTCGAATCCTTCGCCTTCTAATTGTGCTCCTTTGAGCGTGTCTCTCGATGCTTATTCTCAATCCCCTTGGTTCAACGATTCAAATTCTTCTGATCCCTTGAAAGAGATATTTCCCTCCGTTGAAGCTATCGTGGAAACTATGTCTCTCGAGGATTTACCGTGGGACGATGGTCATCTTGAGAGGTTTGCTTCTCAGGTTCCTTCTCCTCCGCTTCAAATGCCTATTCTGACACATGAAGTTTTTACAGAGGTTAACTTAAGTAACATTACATAAATGATGCCTATTGACATTTCCGTCAAACCGGGAATTGTCGAGAACATCCATCTTAGGGTTACCTGTTCTTCTGATGAAGTTTAGTTTTATACTAGCCTTTTTCGTGATTTTCGCGACATCTTTGCATGGTCCTACGAAGAAATTCCTGGTACTGATCCTAGTATAGTGGTGCATGATATTCCTACCTACCCTGGTTCAAAGCCTGTTCGTCAGTGCCTTCGTTCTGTGCACCCTCGAAAATCCACTGCCATTAAAAGTGAAGTTGAAAAAATTCTCAACGTTGGTTTCATCTACCCGATTCCCTTGACAAAATGGGTGTCCAACATTGTCCCTGTAGATAAGCAACAAGGTACCATTCGCATTTGTGTTTATTATCGTGCCATCAATCGAGCTTGTCCCAAGGATAATTATCCTACTCCCTTTATTGATTAGATCATTGATGACTGCACTGGGAGTGAGATATTTTCCCTCGTGGACGGCTTTTTCTGGCTATAACCAAATTAACATTCTCCCGACTAATCAACATAAGACCACTTTCATCTATCCTTGGGGTACTTTCGTGTATAAGAAGCTTCCTTTCGACTTGAAGAGTGTTGGGGCCAGGTTTCAGCGAGCGATTTCATATGCTTTTCATGATATTAATCACATCATTCGTCCTTATCCAGATGACCTTCCGGCTCATTCAGCTAAGCATAAGGACCATCCTGACCATCTTTGTCAAATATTTCTTCATTTTCGACACTATAACGTCCGGTTAAATCGGCACAAATGCGGCTTCTGCATTGATTCTGGTACACTCTTAGGGTTTATCGTGTCCAAAGATAGGATTCACCTTGATCCGCTCAAAGTCGAGGCTATCATTAATATCCCCTCTCCATATTCATTACATCAGCTGCAGATTCTGTAGGGGAAGGCTAATTTTTTACGTCATTTTATACCTAACTATGCCGAAGTAGCTAAATGATTCACACGATTATTAAAGTAGGGTGTCCCTTTCCTTTGGGATGAGATCGCCCAGAATTCTTTTGATGCTTTGAAGATGTTGCTTGTCAATGCTTCTCTGTTACGTCATCCAAATTATCATTGCGATTTTTCCCTCTATTTACTTGTCACTTTCAGCATGATTGCCATGGTTCTAGTTCAATACGATGATGACGGTGACAAGCATGTTATTTACTACCTCTCTCGTAACCTTTTCGATACCGAAACGCGCTATGCCGATGTCGAGAAGTTACCATTAGCTATGGTTCAAGCAGTTCAACTTTTTCATCATTATATTCTATTGTGTACTATGATTGTGATTTTTGAATGCAACCCCATTACCTACATCTTGTCTCGACAATTGTTGGGGGGAAAATACTCAAAGTGGATTTTTATCCTCCAAGAGTTCGATTTGGAATTTACTACTGCCAAGTCGAAGAAGTCATTAGTCTTTGCTAATTTTATCTGCTCCCTTCCCTTTGACTCTGCTCCATCTGGTTCTGAAGAACGCATTCCAGATGATACGTTTTTTCTGATTAGCACCCTCGATCCTTGGTACGGTGATATCATCGTATATCTTTAGACTTCCACTTTTAGATCGGAGTTGACGAAATATGCTCTTCGATGCATCCTCCATCAGTCGCAACCTTATTGTATTGTCGAAGATACACTCTACTGCATTGGAATCAATTCCATTCTCCGCAAGTGTTTGACTCTCGACGAGGCTGAGAAAGTTCTGAATGATTGTCACAGTGGCGCCTGTGGCAGTCAGATGTCTGGTTATGCCACTGCACAGAAGATTCTTCGTGTTGGGTGTTTCTGGCCCTCTATTTTCAAGGACTGCATTGTTGTTGTCCATAAATGCTATGATTTCTAGATCTAACAGCGCAACATGCACACATCGCTTGCACATATCCACCTTTTCATTACATTTGGTCCCTTTGCGAAGTGGGGCATCGATTTTATGACGTGTAACCCTCACTCGTCCAAGGGGCATGCTTATATTATCATAGCCATTGACTACTTCACCAAATGGGCCAAAGCAATGCCTACACTTGCCGTCGATAGTAATACAGCAGCTCAGTTCATATTCAATCACATCATTTCTAGGTTTGGTGTCCCTCAAGCCATCGTTACCGATCATGGTTCCCATTTTTGGCATTATATGTTGGCAGAGTGGAATTCCAGGTTGGGTTTGCGTCATGACATCTCAACGTCATACTATCCTCGGGCCAATGGCCAGGTTGAAGTTGTGAACAAAGTTCTTGTCACCATGTTTCAGCGTACAATTGGGATGCACAAATCCAATTGGCATCTCATATTATTTTCGGCTCTCTGGGCATACCGAACCTCAATCAAGGATGTGACCAAATTCACTCCATTCCAACTTGTTTACGGTCTGGAAGCTACCCTTACGATTGAGTGTGAAATACCTTCGCTCAAGTTGGCTGTTGAATTATTGCCCAACACTTCACCTGAAGAAGAGTGTCTTCTCTACTTAGAAAGGCAGGATGAAACTCGTCGCTTTTTTGTTTTGGTTATCGAAGCACAGAAGAAGCGGGTCAAAGCCCATTTTGACCAGTCGGTTTCCCCTCGCTCCTTTGTAGAAGGATACCTCGTCCTCCTATACGACCAAGCTCATGATAAGCTGGGGGCAAGAAAATTTCAACCCATGTGGCATAGGCCTTACATTGTTAAACGTGTTTTGAAGAATGGGGCCTATGAGCTCATTGATTACGAAGGTCATCCTTTAGATCATCCCAGAAATGCGTTGTATCTCAAAAATTACTATGCATGAGTCATTCGTGCATGTTTTGTGTACATAGGTGTTCTTTTCATTCTTTTACATTTTTTGGCTTGGTGTTTTTTGCGATCATTTTCCTGCTTATTGGGTCATTGCTTATTGTGAAGATGTCTATTATCACTTATGTTGGTTTCGCGAATGGTGCTTCCTGCAGTACTCGAAACTTGCCTTCGGCAGCTTGGGTGATTCATGATCCTGCTGGTGAGTTGATAGACCTGCAAGGTATTTGTTTAGGATGAACTACAAACAATGTCGCTGAATATAGTGATGTCATTGAACTATTGAACGAGGCGATTACCCTCGGTATTAGTGCATTGGTTGTAAATCTAGACTCACAGCTTGTTTTTCTTCAACTTAATGGGCATTATTCAGTTACAAACCCTCACATTTTAAGATTGTATTTACATGTGCGTTTGCTGGAAAGAAATTTTGATTATATCACATATCAACGTATTCCTAGACAAATGAATGCATTAACTGATACAGTGGCTAACATTGTATTGGATAGACATTTTTGTAATCTGTAAAATCATCATCGCATGAGAGACTCATATCAAATAGGAAAATATATATATCGAATGTTTGCATCAGTGTGGACCAAAAGTTTCAAAAAATATGTGTGTTTCTATTACATCATGAGACATCATGTCTCTCAAAATATGCAGAAATAAAGCCTAGGTGTCTAATCATCATGATGATCATGATAACATGTCACTGCTCAGACAAGCCGCCTCAACAAGCGGTGAACTCGGTTTGAGACCCCTACGGTGTGTCTCTGATACGCACGAGGAACATCGTCGAATCACGCATAGTTTGGAACCCCACTAGCGATTCCCTCCAAGTTGTGCATGATCTCCTCTTCTTCACCCTGAGGGGCAACATCAAAATCGCGAGGTATTCACCTCGCTATTGAAGACATCCCTACAGGTCTCTCCGGGCCTACATCTGAAAATGTATGGATTAATTTTCAGGACATATATACCAAAAAAAATTATAATACTCATGAAAATTAAAAATGAGTCTTACCAAGTGCTTCATCCCAATCCTCTCCTTGCGGGAGTGAGAGGTCTAGATCACCTGTGAAATATGTGCCAAAGTAGGGCCAGTCTTCCATCAGAGCTGCCCATTGGGGCATCTTTGTTTCCAGTGTTGGTGGTGTCGAGACTATCACCTCCTAACGTTGAAATATTGGTAGTCATTCTAGGAAGAACGATACCAGGATAGACCCATAACCAAATGTTTCAATTTGGTCTTCTTGCACTTTGTCAGTTGACGTTTTATATTGATTGTTACTGCCTCTACCCATTTTTAGATGGTCTATGTCAAGCAGTCTACAGCAAGAAGTAGCTGTGTTTTTGTTGCTTCGTGCGGTGCTTGTGATCCCGCAACTCGTGTGATCGTGTGTAGCACTACCTTCAATGCTAAATCCGGGATAGTCTGGATGTCCACCTTCCCGCTTTTTTATCCTTTTCATGCCCCTGGACATACCCTATCAATTACCATGCTTATGTTCTCCATGGTAGGCCGGGTGCCGGTCAAGATTGGTGCTTCTCCCCTCCACGACAGTCCTATTATGAAATAGACGTCTGAAACATCAATCTCGAGTTCCTGATCTCAAATAATGAAATTTTCTTGATCCTCGTCCCAGATATTGATCAAGTATTGCAGCAGCTCCGGTTGAGCTCTGAGGCATAGTGTCATGAAGAATTTTTTCAGTCCACAGTCTCTGGGAGCTTCCATGCATCTCTCATTATCCATGAAAATCTCATCTTCTTCACTGTGTTCCCTTTCCTTCTACTCGATCACCATTTTTCTAATTTTTCACCTGCAAACATGTTCATATGGACATTATTAGCCAAATCAAAAGATAAAATTTGTGAAATTTAGGCTCATAAAACTTGCATTGTGAGTTTAAAAAAAGTTGCGCGAATGGCGTGACTGTTTGGGAAACAGTCACGCCAATGGTCGCGCCTTCGTTCAGGAAATCGAGGGGTTGGCGCGAGTCCGTGCCCGAAACTCGCGCCTACCACCATGCCCTAGATTTTACAATTTCCCCCTCATAAATTAAAACTGAAAGTTGCAGGTAATGAAAGAAGATTTAAAATGTTGGGAAGGATGTCGGATCTTACCTGGAACTGACAGATTTGAGATTAGTTTGCCAGATTTCCTGCTATCGTCGACGCAAAATCGTAGTATAAAATGGGTAACTATTGCTCCACAAGAGGTAAAAGTGAAAAGTAATTGTTTTTTTTACCATTTTTGTCATTTTATAACTTTTCAGAACTCAAATTAGGTTTTTAGACATGTTTTTCAATTATTAAATTATGTTATTTCGAGAAATGGGTTTTACATTTGTTTCTTGTGCAGCAACAGGTCTTTAATGAGATAGTGTAGAAGTAACGAGTTGTTTTTTATACTTTTTCGGACTCGGTAAAAACACAAAAAAATCACTACTGGAGTCATCTTTCAGCTCATTTATGACTCTCTAAAACTAAAAATATTGCTGAGACTCTTGTCGTTTTTAACTCATTAAATGGCTGCAAAACAATATCTACCTAGTATATGTTTACCCCTTTTTCGGGCTAGGATAGATTATTTACGAAAAAGGAATACCTTAGCCTGTCACGACTAAGAGGTTCTTTCATAATTATTTTCTACCTTTTTTTATCTGAGAGACTATTTGTGAAAATGGACATGATGGAGTTTTCTTTTCCGCTTCTTTTCAAACTCTCTAAACATGAAAAGACGTCGAGTTCTCCCTTTGTCAGACTCGTTAAAATCTGATGACACCAGATATCGTCACCATGACGTTCACTCGAGTTCCTCCTTCCTAGGGCTTGTAAATCTACTAGGTTGGATTTTTCCGAAGGCCAAACTTACAGCATAAGCATATGCTATCTTCTTCAAGCTTGTTTTAAAAAATAATTGGGGTACTCACCAGAAATGGTGGGGAAAATTGAACTAGTTTTTAGTTATGTTAGCAGTTTGTCGCTCTTGAACATGACACTCGTCTGCATTCGTGTCGGGTTGGGGACATCTCATTTCGTCATTTTTTGCCTTCATGGGTTTGGGTAATCGGTTTTGACCTCTCATCTACTCTTTTCCACGTCATCATGACCTCAGATCCCTTGATGTCAAATACTACCAAATCTAGAGTTGTGTCGCTAATATGTTCAAGAGAAGTATGCCTCTGCAGTTTTCAACCTCCCTCTGATTCTCTGTTTGGTCTTGATTCACTATCATCATAGTCCTCTGTCTCGTGTCGATCATGTGGGAAACATTATGGCCCTCCTTAGACTAGGTCACTTCCTGGCGACTTCAGCTCATTATCCAGGAAGTTGGTCTAGAGACTCTTTACCGGTACCTTGGAGCCTGCATGCCTCAATGGCAGGTTCTTTGCATTCAACGACAAGTCCACATCATTGGCCTTCGATCGAGTGATTCTGCGGGTGTTCGACGTCAGCTCACTATTCATATTCCATGTATTGTACCTGTTGTACCTTGAGAGCCATTGTCATCATTGGTGGTTTCTCTTGTGCCTGTTAACAACTTTCAGCATTGGCTGGTAATCAGGTGATTTTCTTGCATGTTCGACATAAGCTCACATATTTGCATGCTTGAATTTGTACTTGTTCAGGGCGAGATGGAGCGCAAGACCCTGGGTTTTGTCTAATAAGATCCAGGCTACAGAATATTGTGGTTTATCATGGCTTTATTACATGATTCTTTTGATTGGATGGATGCGACCATACGTGAGTCTATTTGTTGATCCTTACTGCTGGATAGCTACGTCCATATCTCGGATCTCAGTTTATATGTGTACTCTATTATGGATGGCTGCTCCCATGCCACATGTTCATGTCTCAGAGATATCAGTTGTATTTGTAATTGCAGGTCTTCTAATAGCGGTGTTTGGTTCAAGCGTGTTCTCGTAAATCATTTCACCCCTTCCTCTCTCTCGGACCTCATGCTTTAGGGGGCATTTGCTACACAGCATTTTTTCACTATCCCTGCAATCCCCATCCCAAATATTGGAGGCTCATTTCTGTGACCAAAATAAAGTGTCATGCCTTGCCAATACCATCATTACATCCCTTGCCATGAGCACAACATTCTTTCTGTATACAATTTCCTGAACAGACCATCAGAAACACCTGTTTTCTCCTTAGCGTTGGTAGCCTGTTATGCCCTCATGCCAATGAGGAAGATTAACACTAAACCCCGCGCCAACTAGTGCTCTGCCTCAATTAGCTTCCCACGCCAATCTGTTTATGGAAATTTTTTTAAAAATAGAGGCGAATTTTCCATCATAACAACTTCATGGGTGAGTCATAGGGAGTGGTTCGACTGAATAACCATGGCCTTCCTTCTTTGGCCTCTTGTTTCCACATTTTGGGGAAACCTCCCAAGGGATAAGGCCTCCCTTCCACTATAGTAGGGATCCCAATCTCCTCCTCTCCCTCTATAAATATATCCATCTTCCATTGATGTGCTAACTGAACTGAACATATTATAGCAGAAATACTTAAGAGATTTCTATGCACTTCGCTTGAAAAGATAGAATGGAAGAGACCCTTATTGAGAAAGCTTAGGCTTGTGTCTTCATCCCGTCTGAATTCCCTGACATTCATTGAGACGTGCTTCGACTGAACCCCGCTGAAGGAGGCTGCGACGTCATGGCTTGGTTGTAACTCTTTCTTCTATTAATACATATGCATGACTATTGTCTGGTTCCCATCTTGCATTGATGTATTTTATTTGATGCAATATGCTTAACCCTCCTTGACTGGTTAATAGTTATGAATGAGATTTGTGTTTCATATGCTTCTCTTGTTTTTTGATCTTTGTGCAAGTATCCAAGCATCGTTGCGAAAGGGTCGTGACCCGCCAAGACAGGAATTGAGAAGCCACCATTACAATAGCCACGACAACAGCATTGGAATCCAGGTAGGTGGATCTACCTCGTCTATTTCATTCATTAATTAGGAACCTACAATTTTTCTTGTCTCTTTGTTAGTAGACTCACTCTAGGGCTAGAGGGATCGTCTTTGTTCGCAGAGAGGATTTACCTTCATAACAGTGTCAGATACAGAGAAAATATGATAACTATAAAAAGTGACACTACTTTTATAGTAATTAATAATAAAAACTTTACCTATTTAACAAAGCATGAGGGAGTGGATTTCCTCCTGTATAGGACAGAGTAAAAAAAATCAGTTCAGAAAAATAACAATAGGGAAGAAATTGAATTCTGAACTTTAATTATGAAACTGACTCATTAACTATTGTACTGAATAAGAAATTTAATTACCTGGGATGCGGGTGAAACCAAATACAGGGTATCTGATGGAAATTTATGAATCTGAATAAATCTGGAAAAGAGGGGTTTTCCTGTACAATAAAGGATCATATTATGTTGAGGAAAAGTTATCAAATTAATTTTAATTTCCGAACGGAAATTATTTACAATACATGCAAGATTTAATTGGATGCAGGATAGTTTATGAAAATGATCAGATGCCAAAACCTGAAGAGATAGAGTGCCTATTTGAATAGAAAGTGAACTTAAAATGGAATTTAAACAGATACATTTTATACCTCAAACCTTACACAAATACCAAAGGTATTTCATCATCGAAATGATTATATTAATAAGCTGAGAGTATAAATAAGATATAGACATTAACTATATCACAAATTCCAATACAATTTAAATGTTGAAATCAGTTTCTAATTCCTTTAACAAAAACGATGTTAAGAATTGAGAAATTTAACATTAACAAGTTCGAGGGAAAATGAAAGTTACACATGGAAATCAAAATTATGCATACACATTAATCGTAATTCCTACGGGGAAATCGAAATATACTATGGTACCTCTATATGAGTTTAACTAAAGACGAAATCGATGAATTCATCTCAGATTGAGATAGTTATGAAAAAAGAAAATTATATTGAAAAGCCTCCAAGTCCATATTATCTGAGATTTAAAAACATGAAGGTCGAAAATTATGAAAAACATAAGAAATAATAGACTATATGATAGAAATAGTTTGACTATAATTTTATCGAATTCTGGAATAGGAATTACGAATTTAATAAACAAAATTCCTCTTAAATTATATACAGAGAACAAAAAATAAAACACCACATCCAAATTCTCAGAAGGTAAATGACTGAGTAAAATTTATAAAATAGAACATGAGGGTTTGAATTGAAATCGAAGTGGCCATGTGAACAATATGAATTTCTCAATTCGTTTAAACCCAGAATGCAAATCAATCTCAACTTAGAGGTAAATAGGTTTGGGAAAAATAATTTAATGAATTCAATAGAGAATTCCTCTACCTAACGTTGAAAAATTACTGCCATTAAAATTACACAACTGAAAAATACCAAGCATGATATATTTATTAAATAATTGTTATCATGTAAACAAATGAGATCCTAGCTACGGAAGAAAACACAGTAATAACAAGAAACGTTACTTGTAAGTTAATGGTAGAGCTTACTTGCCTATAGAAGAAAATAAAAATACCTCTTTGTGGTTGTGACGGAGTTTCATGAGCGAGGTTTGTACAGTGATGAAACCTGTACAAAGAACGAATAAACCAATTTAGTGAAATTCTAAAACCTACTGTAAGAAATAACAAACCATTTAAAAGAGGGAAACTCCAAAACGATTTATGTGAATATAATGATCTCCCATAGTTCAACGAATAAAATAAAGGTGGAATTGATATTATCGAGGGGGTTCTGTGGAATGGCATCATACCATTGAGGAAATGTATTCGGCTAATAATCCATTCTCTTCATCAGAGGGATGGCGAATAACCAAAGCAAAACCCTTCGTGAAGGAAATTCCCAAATGCACAACGATGGAAACAAAAATTAACCCTAGCCAAAATCAATTGATTGTAGGGAATACAAGATGATCTCGACCATTTAAAGGACGAGTGATCTGCCATACAACTATCCCAAATAATTGAATATGGCCATGTGAATAACCGAGGTCAAAGTAGTGGAATTAAATGAGTTATCAAATCGAAAGGAGAAACAATTAATTGAGTTACGGTGAAAATCTGCCGCCATTTAAATGCGTGGAGATCTTATCCAATTATACGTTAGGTATAAATTAAATAATAAAACCAAAATCGTGACTTATCCAAATTCACATATAATAAGATTTTCCATACATATTCATGTCACCATTGGGTTCACGTGAAGGCCATAGGGTGGGAAAATGCAATTCTAAGGCTAGACATAAGTTACGTTGCAATAGGAGTTACCATCATATATAAACGAAATAATTTGGACCATAGTAAGGCATATTACTATGTAAAAGTATATGAAAAGGGTTAAGGGAAAACGTAAAGAGGAACAAACCCCTCAATTGAATTATTTCATATATACAAGTTCGAAAGAGTTTCATAGACTTGGATATAAAATGATTTGAATACGTGCGGTAGAGGATATAAGAAAACTTACATTAAGGATCATAAATAGATTTATGATATAGGGAGATATATATCATAAGAGGGAAAGTTTAATATTAGTTAAAGTTTAAAGGTGTCAAAGCATATGTTAATATATGTAGAGATGTGGGGAGCTCTAAATATAAATGTCATAGTAGTAAGGGAAACTATTAGAAACGTATACCTTAATATACATTGAACTAAATGTAAGTATGCCATGTAGATAAGGAGAATTCCTTGATCAACTAAAGGAACAAATGTCTACAAATGTTTTCATAGGTATGAATATAGTTATGGAATAATAAAAATACAAAGGACTACAATAAAATCCTTTAATGATAATCTGTAAGAGGCTATACGATGACGAAAATAAACTAAGTAAAGAACAGAAAAGAATTTTAGTGATATAAATAGAAAAGAAAAAAAATTGGGAAAGAAGAGTTGTTACAGATGGTATCACAGCCCATGTTGAAAACACTGGGCCTATGTGTCCCCACACAAAAAAAAAACGTTGTTGTGAGAAATAAGAAAATATTTTTTTCTTTACATAATTTGATGTACTAATTAAATGTTGTATCCAGTGATTGAAGTGCATATTGAAGTCCAGAAAAAGTACAAGTGCTATTATGAATGACGAAGGAGAGTTGTACGTGGATCTGGGGGGTGCGGGAAACCCACCAAATCAAAATGCTCAGTTGTTGGACAAGATAAGAGATATTCAAAGTGAAATGGTTCAGCTAAGGACTAGCAATGAACGATTGTTGCAAGCCAGTGACGAGCAATAGAGGTTGATCAAGGAATTAACCTCACGGTCTAGTCATGAAAGTGAAGACCATGGAAGAAAGAGGAAAGAAGCTAAAACCAACTTAGAAGGGTCTGAGAGTGGAGAAGCATCTGAACATAATTCGAGACAGAAAAAGGAATTGCAAGGCGAATTTTCCAAAAAATCAAACCTCCCACTTTTGATCATGAAAAGGAGGAGGATGCGGAAGCTTAGCTTCTGAACATGGTTAAATACTTCCAAATATATGAATACGGAAGTAATATGAAAGCCAGATTGGCAATTTACCAACTGCAGGGTAAAGTCGCCCTTTGGTGGGAAGAAACAAAAATGGTACATGTGTTGGATGAAAAAACTGTTACCTGGGAAGACTTTCAAGCCAAATTTAAGTCTATGTACCTGAATGAGAGGTATTATGATGATAAAGCTAAAGAATTTCATGGGAAGATATTGGGACAACTCACAATTGATGAGTTTGTTACCAAATTCACAAACTTGCTTTGCTATGTGCCTTATATCAGATAATAAAATGCCAAAGTACTATGATTTTTAAACTGCCTATCTACTATATATAAAGAGAGAATCAAATTTCATAATCCAAAAACAATGGATGAAGTTGTTCGTAAAGCAAGACGATGTTATCAGCAGTTTAAAGGCAGAAATGATCAGCTGAAAATTTGGCAAAATAAAGAGAAGTGGAAGGGTGACTCAAATGCAAAAGGAGTAAAACCATCCTATCTAAATTTTTTTGGAAAAACCACCAAAGGAATAAATTTTATAAGAGTGGGGAAAACTAACCAGCGCAATCACATACTGGGTCTAAACAAATGGATACAAACATCAAAAAGGATAGTGCTTTAAAAATGAAAGAACCACTAAAGTGCTTGGGATGTGGCGAACCTCACCTGTTGTGTGACTACCCACACAAAACAATTCTAAACATTCAAGTAGTACGAGAGGCAACTATAGTAAACGACATTACTAGAAACATTCCTAGGATTTGTGCTGCACTTGAAGATCGACAGGCTAAACACCAATCAACCATGATAGAAATCGAAGGTATGATTGTCGAACAACCTATTTTTGTTTTAATAGATCCATGAGCAAATTTAAGTTATGTCAGTCCATAGATAGTGGAAAAGTGTTAGCTAAAATAAGAAAAATTTCAGCAAGCATGGTTAGTGCAGTTAGCTATAGGAACAAAAAGAAAAGTGACCCATAAACTTCCAAAAACTGTTGTAAATTTAAATGGTTATGAAACCAAAATTCATTTAAATATTTTTCCTCTAGGATTTTATGATCTGTTAGTAGGAATGGACTGGTTAGAGAAACATAAAGTAATAGTAAATTGCTTAGACAAAAAATTACATTGTATAAATGATGAAGGAAAAGTTGTGATAGTGAAAGGAAAACCAAAACCAATATCTACAAATTTATGCATTGCAACTAAAAAGGACAACAAGAAAAGGTTGTCAAGTGTATGTTGTACAAGTGGAAGAATTGGGACAGCAAACAAAAAAAGAGGTTGTAGAAAACTTACCAGTAATCAGAGAGTTTAAGGATCTGTTTCCAGAAGAAATCCCCCATCCACCCCTAAAAGATAAATTGATTTTTCAATTGAACTAGTACCAGGAGCTACACCTATTTCTAGAGCACCTTATAGAATGGGTACTCCTGAACTACTAGAACTGAAACTGCAATTGTAAGAATTGTTAGACAGAGGGTACATCAGACCAACTGTGTCTCCTTGGGGAGCACCAGTGTTGTGTGTTAAAAAGAAATATGGCACATTCAGAATGTGTATAGATTACAGACAGTTGAATAAGTTATTAAGAATAGATATCCTCTGCCAAGGATAGATGATTTATTTGACCAAGTGAGAGGAGCTATTATCTTCTCAAAAATTGATTTAAGAATGGGATATCACCAACTCATAATTAAAGATGAAGACATCAACAAAACAATATTAAAAACTAGATATGGACACTATGAATTTGTATTCCCACCCTTTGGACTTACAAATGCACTTGCTACATTCATGTGTTTAATGAATAGTGTACTACACAAGTATCTTGACAAGTTTGTACTAGTGTTCATTGATGACATTTTAGTGTACTCCAAAAATGAAGAAGAACACAGAGAAAATCTCTGAATAGTCCTACAAACACGTAGAGAACATCAATTATATGCAAAACTCAGAAAATGTAAATTTTACAAGGATAAAATTCAGTATTTGGGTCATGTGATTTCAAAGGATGGATTAATAGTAGATCCAAAGAAAATACAAGCAATAATGAATTGGCGTGTACCCATAGATGTAAAAGCCACACGATCCTGCATGGGTATTGTTGGAAAATACCATAGGTTTGTTGAAAGATTTTCAGCATTAGCCTGTCTTATTACTTCATTGCAGAAAAAAGGAGTAAAGTTTGAATGGACAACAAAGTGTCAAAATAGTTTTGAGAAATTAAAACTGAAATTAACTACTACACCCATCTTGAAAAATTTTGATCCAAACAAGGAATTTTTAGTGTGTACAGATGCATGTGTAGAAGGGTTAGGAGGATTATTACTACAAGAAAATTCAGTAACAACATATGAGTCAAGAAAATTGAAGAAACATGAATAGAATTATGTTGTGTATGATTTAGAACTAGTTGTTGTTATACATGCATTAAAGATGTGGATACACTATCTGTTGGGAAAGAAGTTCATATTAATGACCGATCACATAATCTTGAAGTACATATTTACTCAACCATATTTAAATGCTAGACAAGTTAGAAGGTTAGCTTTCTTTATTGAGTTCGATATGGAAATCAAACACATTAAAAGAAAGGAAAATAAAATTGTTGATTCTTTGAGTAGTAATGTTCATCAAATTTTGACCCATGCAAGAAGTAGTGTGAAATTTGAGATAGAAGAACATATTCATGAATTGTTGATGCAAGATCAACAATATGTAAAATTGCAAGAGAAATTGCAGAAAAATTGAAGTTGTGGGATATACAAAAAACCAGAAAGGATTGATTTGTTATAAACAAAGATTGTATATTCCTAATATTACACATTTAAAACATGAAATTTTAGATGAGTATCATAAGGAACCTTATGCAGGTCATCCTGGTTATCAAAAACTAATTTCAGCATTAAGGAAGAACATGTTTTGGCCAGGTATGAAAAAATATGTGGTTGATTATCTAGCAAGGTGTTTAGAATGTCAGAAAGTAAAAGTGGAACATCAGCATCCTGCAAGACTATTGAATCCTCTCCCTATTCCAGAATGGAAATGGGAAGTGGTTTCCATAGAATTCATTACTAGATTGCCTAGAACCAAGTATCAACATGACTCTATAATGGTGGTTGTAGACACTTTAACTAAAGCAGCACACTTTTTACCAATATAATCTACTTTTGGCACAACTCGAGTAGCCAATGTGTTTATGAAATAAATAATGAAATTACATGGAATTCCAAAAATGATTATATCTGACAGAGATGCAAAATTTACTTCAGCCTTTTGGAAAACCCTGTTTGGAGAAATGGGTACCTAATTGAACTTTAGTACCTCTTACCACCCTCAAACAAATGGACAAGCTAAAATAACCAATCATATTTTAAAAGACATGTTGTGCATGTATGTGATGGACAGATCCACAAGGTGGGAAGATTTTCTACATTTGGCAGAATTTTCATATAATAATAGTTATCAAGCTTCTATTAAGATGAGTCCTTTTGAAGCTTTGTATGGTAGAAAATGCCACACTCCACTCAGTTGGAGTCAACCAGAGGATAAGTTGATTCTTGAACCAGATGCACTACAGGAAATGGAAAGAACTGTGAAGAACATACAAAAGAGCTATGTAGACAAGAAGAGAATTCATAGAGAATTAAAAGTAGGAGATCATTTTTACTTGAGGATTAAGGCTCGCAAAAGTACATTATATGTTGGTAGTTGTGGTAAGTTAGCACCACGCTACTGTGGACCATTTGAAGTTTTATAAAGAGTGGGGCCAGTAGCTTACAGATTGGATCTACCTATTCATATTAAAGTTCACAATGTTTTTCATGTTTCCTTATTGAAAAAGTATGTATATGACCCTACTCATGTAATTGATTGGACTGTGATACAGGTGGAAATAGAAGGGGAATTTCTTCCAGAGCCCCTTCGTATACTGGCACAAGGAGAAATCAAGCTTCGAAATAGAACCGTAGCTAGGGTGAAAGTGCAGTGGAGGCACTTTACACCTGAGGAAGCTACTTGGGAGTGAGAGGATGATATGAAAGAGAAATATCCGTCACTATTTGAAAAGTGAACTGATATATTTTCAACATCGAGGATGGTATTTTGTTTTAGAGGGGGAATAGGTAATATCCCTATTTTTCTTCTTTTATTTAGACAATTGAAAATCCTAAAGGTTAAGTGGAAAAATATATGTGGGAATATTATTTTTAATTTTAATAAATGTGGAAATTAATTATTGTGCAAAGACTAGAGTAAATTGGAGACCAAGATTTCAAGTCCATGAGGATGGAATAAAATCCAAAGACTTTCCCAAAATCTCCAAAAATCCTTGGAGAAAATAAAATAAAATAAAAATATTAGATGTGATATAAGAATCTAATAGATACCTCAGTAAAGTAGAAAGTTACTGAGAAGAGGTGAAATAAAAATAGAAAGAGAAAAAAGCTAGTTTTAAAGAGCTTTTGTGGAAAAAACAAAAGTAAAGCCTAGGCTAAAGGAAAACAACATCCTAATTTAACTAGACGCAGTTATGGAAACATGTTGAGGGAAAGAAAACTTAAATAAGCCATTTCTAAGTAGACAAGAGGTTGTCGACACTTGGGAGGAATTGGTCTCTACTCAGGGGGAGTTGTGGATAAAAGCTCAAGGTCAGGTGGCAAATAGTCTTTACCAGAATTGGTATGCACAGTTATTAATTTATGTCTTATGATTATGTTATTATGATGATGATTGATTAAGATTTAATATCGTTTAGTTATGAATATAGCTTAAAACTATGTATCTTGAATTATAAATTCGTGTGATAAATTATTTTATTCTTTGGGAGTAAAGTGTCATATGTATTTAATAGAAAAATAACTATAGCGGGGATAGTTAATTTCTCTGTATAGTTACACAGACTAGAAAAAATAGTTGACCAACATACAGAATATATAAACCCAAATAGAAGGATTTAAATATGTTGTTAGGTCTATGTTAATTATTGTATTGCAGATATAAAATACATCACTAGAATTAAATATAATTCTAATTGTGCTAAGAAAAACATAGGAGGTGACAGTCAAAAAACATAGTTATTTTTGTAAACAAAGAAGGAAGTAGAGATACATACAGTTGAATTGACTTATTTCCATTAAATCAAGAAAGTACTATTATGTACAATAACTTACGTTATATTTAAACTGTACAAATTCCTAGATTAGGAAATATGCATACATCTAGATATAACATGTGTTTTTGAAAAATAATCATGAAATAATTATACATATAAATGCAATATGTATATTGAAAGGAAATTATATAACTGTCCAGAGTATGTAAAACTCCTATGATAGAGGTGAATTAAAATATCAGTTACAGTAGTCCAAGGAATATGACTGAAAGTAATCTTTTATGAAATTTAATTACAAGGTGAACAGTTAAAATGAAAAAACACATCATAGCTAGAAGGATGAGATCTGTACATTGTGATGACCGACCTGTAGTTAAAGGAAGCCAATAGTCAAGTCTTTGGAAAGGAAAGATGAAGTGACTGTTATACAATTTGTGAAGTTTTAAGTGCCTGTACAAAAACCACATAGATATATGTGTTAGATACAGATAAAATATAATAACTATAAAAAGTGACACTATTTTTATAGTAATTAATAATACAAACTTTACCTGTCTAACAAAGCATGAGGGAGTGGAGTTCCTCCTGTATAGGACAAAGTAAAAACAATTAGTTCAGAAAAATAACAATAGGTAAGAAATTGAATTCTGAAATTTAAGTCTGAAACTGACTTATTAATTATTGTATTGAATAAGAAATTTAATTACTTGAGATGTGGGTGAAACCAGATATAGGGTATCTGATGAAAATTTATGAATCTCAATAAATATGGAAAAGAGGGGTTTTCCTGTACAATAAAGGATTATATTATGCTGAGGAAAGTTATCAAATTAATTTTAATTTCTGAACGGAAATTATTACAATACATTCAAGATTTAATTGGATGCGGGATACTTTATGAAAACGATCATATGCCAAAACCTGAAGAGACGTAGTGGCTATTTGAATAGAAAGTGAACTGAAAGTGGAATTTAAACAGATACATTTTATAATTCAGACCTTACACAAATACCAAAGGTATTTCATCATTGAAATGATTATATGAAAAATCTGAGAGTATAAATAATATATATACATTAACTATATCGCAATTTTCATTACAATTTAAATGCTGGAATCAATTTCTAATTCCTTTAACAAAAACGATGTTAATAATTGAGAAATTTAACATTAACAAGTTCGAGGGAAAATGAAAGTTACACAAGTAAATCGAAATTATGCATACAAAGTAAATCATAGTTCCTACGGGGAAATCGAAATATACTATGATACCTCTGTATGAGTTTAACTAAAGATGAAATCGATGAATTCATCTCAAATTGAGATAGTTATGAAAAATAAAAATTATATCGAAAAGCCTCCAAATCCATATTATCTCATATTTAAAAACATAAGGTCGAAAATTATGAAACGCAGAGGAAAACATAGACTATACAATAGAAATAGTTTGACTATAAGTCTATCGAATTTTGGAATAGGAATTACGAATTTAATAAACAAAATTCCGCTTCAATTATATTTAGAGAACGAAAAATAAAACACTACATCCA